>JAQLOL010000003.1:23548402-23573624 GCA_029783665.1 Naso thynnoides
TCTCTCTCTCTCTCTCTCTCTCTCTCTCTCTCTCTCTCTCTCTCTCTCTCTCTCTCTCTCTCTCTCTCTCTCTGTGCAGTGACAGCTACATCGTGCGTGTGAAAGCGGTGGTGATGACGCGGGACGACTCGAGCGGCGGCTGGCTGGCTCAGGATGGGGGAGCTCTGAGCAGGGTTGGCGTGTGCCGCCTCCTGCCCCAAGAACTGGCACCAGTTCCGGCTACCAGCTTTTCCCAGTTCCTCATTCGTGGTGAGCGGCTACGGGACAAGCAGGTAAAACACACATACAAACATCGACCGAAGCACGTCAAAGTATAAGGCAGGGAAACTATGGCTGATATGTGTCGGATAAACAGGTGATCCTGGACTGCCCGCTAAGGAAGGACCTCGTGTACACCATAGCAACGCCCACATTTCACCATTGGAAGGTGGAGGACAGGAAGTGCGGCCTGTCTTTTCAGAGTCCAGCAGATGCCAGAGCATTTGACAGGGGGGTACGGAAAGCCATCGAGGACCTGGCTGAAGGTATGCTAAGTTGCAGTGCAAACTGCCCGAAAATTTACACTGTCAGGTTAAAGATAGATCACAGATGACGAAATCCTGACTAAACAGATGCTGGTCCAAGGGTTAAGACAATAACATAAGGTCCTAGTTATAATAAATCACATGTTGACAGAGTTTAATGTGAAGAGAGTAAATATGAGGGCACCAACTAATAAAAAAAGATGGACGCTAATCAGTGCAGAGAGGTTTAAAGCATTTCAAGATCCCTTGGTGTGCTTACTGGGTGAATTTTGACCTGGATGTTTTGGCTCACAGCGAAACAACAGGGGTACAACTTGGACCCTGATTGAAACCAACAACTTAAAAGTAGAAAGATAGCTGAGAAAATGATTGACCAGCTTCACTGAAAGATAACAGGAGACTGAATTTATACTTGCATAAACTGAGTTTTTTTTACCTGAACGCTGTACCACTGACACATCAACAGATTGAATTCTTGCATCAAAGGCTGTTCATTTGTTCTCTGCAGGCTCCACCACCTCCTCTACAGCACTCCAGAATGAGGGCGAGCTGGGTGACGACGACGTCTTTACCGTAAGCATGTTTCAACATTCATGTGCTTCCAACGTCAGAGAATTGGGCAGTTGAGGTTCAATCTAAACATAAGGGTTGGCCAGAACATTTACTGTCGGATGACACATGCACACAAAGTGGTAAATTTTCTGAGCAAAAATTCACTCATCGCTTGTCTGATTCACTGTAGGTGGTTCAAGGTAAATTTTTAATTTGTTGATGGCCACAGTTATTGAATTTTTTATCCTCTCTCACCCATAATTAGAAAAAAAAAAATTTAAAAAAAAAAAAAAAATATATATATATATAATATTCGTTTGCATCCAAATATCTCAAGACTTTGTTTCTTACATCTAGCAGAAAGTATTTCAGCTCAGGACTCCACTCAGAGTCCCTCCTTGTCACGTATACCTGCCACAGTGATTGAAGTATGTGAGTGTTGTTTGTGTGTCAGGGCCTCTACCTTAAGTTAGCATGAAGGACCCCCTCCCCCATCATGTAACATGACACCAGGAGCAGCAGGCTGGGTCACAAGGTCACTTCCTGTATCCCACCACCTCGCTCTCTCCTGATGACCCCCCCTTCCCTCGGCCACCCTCCCCACCCTCTCAGTTGAAAAAGAGAGTCGCCACCAAACTAGCAGCTAGCAGCTGTTTCCCAGCTTAGTGCAGCGCCGGTGATTTACGAGAGGAAGTGCCTCGTGGTTCATCTTTGACTCGAGCTGTCTGTAAGGGCCAAGACTAATAGGTGCTCTGCTGGGAGTGTACAGCCACCACAGAGACGCATACAAACACATGGGGAGGGTTGGAAGGGGGCTGAAACGCTGTCAGAAGGTGGAGCAATCCCTGATATGGAGCATCGGGTTTTCAGGAAAGTGCAAGCTCTCAGTGCAACAAATCCAAAGCAATATTGTTGCTGAAGAAGCTGCCATATTAACACAGATAAGACTCAGCTGCTCTCTTCCTGTGTGAAAAAAAAAGACTAAAGCCAAATCACGGCACATGCTTGGTAATGAGTACAAAATATAAAGCTAATTGTAGCTTTTAGGCTCAGGTTGAGATCAGCTCTCCAATTTGGCCAGTCTCAGCTTAGGCAAGAACTGAGCTCTAATATTCACTGCCTTCAACCAAGACTGCTTCAGCCCGCTCAACCCAACACTACTGCAAGCTGTGCTGGACTCACTGGAAAAAGTCTGGCCGATGGCTGGCAATAATGACTGTGAAGCGACGCCTGTCTGTCATAGCCCGACTGGAGTTATGACTGGAGACAAGTATAAATAATTACAGCCTGACTTTGCTTTTTAGCAGACAATGTCCATTTTTGTCTATCTTTCTCTCTTCTTGTACATGATGGTCATCATCCTCTGTCTTCTACAGTTAAGTTACTAAACGTATCGAAACCAAACAATGTAATGTGAACAAAAAGCTCATTTATTACACCTTTTCACTGGTGGGACTTCACCAAGCCTCAACTTGTCTGACGAATAACTGTCATACTGCCAAATTTAATCTTACCAATGGCTCTACAATCACATGTTGGATTAGGGGTTGTGGTCTAACTATGGTATACACTCATGACTTCAGTACTGCCTGTTTAGCTGAGGCTAATGACCTTTCCTAAAGTTACCAGTGGCTGAGGAGTTTGCAAGGCGGGCAGTCGTGGACAGGGGGAAATGCTGCTGCAGATTTACAGCCTTTGGGGGGCCAGGGGAGGATGGAGTTTGGGAGAGCTAGGATGGACATACTTCCCTAAATTATTCCTTGTTCGCCAAACCTAAACTTAACCCAACCCTTCCTCTGTCCCTCCCTTTAGCGCGTCTCCTCTCCCTGTCTCTATTTTGGCTCATTCACAACAGGGGGAGTGAAAGCTATGGAAGCAATTCTGGGCTCATCCCAGGAGAGCGAGACGGGCCTGTTGAAGGATGAATCCTCCTGAGCTTTGAGTTGGGACATGTTTTGTGTCAGAAAATAACTTGATATGCCCTCTGTCCAGCCTTGGGCTGGAATATATAGAGGGAGGATGTCCAGAAATATAAACTCTCCCCCTCAACTCCTCTCAGTCTCTGTCCTCTTGTGCTGTTTGAGCTCGCAGCAAAAAAGTCTGGTCTGTGTTTCGAATTAGTTGCAGCCACGGAGGCCAGACTCGATCTGGTTTTAAACCGTATCAGCTCCTCCTCCCAGTAATGTCTTCTCCAGGGGGGCGGGGTCCGGAGCGGAGGGCAGCATGTTATGTTATTTTTGGCCGGCTGCTCTGAGGGCTTTGTAAAAAAGCTGGGGGAAATTCTCAGCATGGTGGTATCCATGTGGGGAGCAGGATATAATAGGGATAGCTTCAGCAGACAGGCAGACACACAGCAGATCTGGTTCATATAAATCTGGCAAGTAATTCATAGTGCCGATTTTGGGCTCATTCGAAGGCCAGATTTTGACACATAGGGTGAAAATTTTGTCAATTACATAAATTTGAGAAGTTTGTCAGAATTTCTGGAATGGCTGTGTTACCTGACAATGACCCATGTTCATGTTGAGATAATCCTTTACTAGTCCCATGACAGGAAAAATTTTTCTAACTGCCAATTTTTAAGTGCAAGAAATATTGCTCTCAATTAAATGATTGTAGGCTGGACAACAAGTGACAAAGATACTGCAGCTTTTCACTGTAAAATATCAAATTCAAAGCCTCTCACTGTCTCTAATGATAGATGTTACCTTTTTCGTTAGGTTTCGTTATATTTAAGCACATGCTTTTTTTGCTATTTTCCTATCATTTTTAGTGATGTTGTCCTGTTTGTCTGTCAGTCAGTAGCTCGCTTTGGTCCAGACTGAAGTTTCTCAGCAACAGTTGGACTGAATGCCTTGAAATTTGATGTAAGCATTCATGGTCCCTAGGTGATTAAAATGATGATTCCTAGACATTTTCTGCAGAAACACTGTGAAAAATTTGTGCTTTTTTGAGTGAATGTTTCAAAAACTTTTTGATAACTTGCTGCTAAAATTGGTGCACACATTCATGTCCTCTTCAGGATGTATTGCACGCACTTGAAGGTTGTCCCTTATATTTTTATCTAGTTCTGTAATCAAAATAAATTGTCAATATTATAATATTAGCAAACATTTGCTATTTGTTTAAAGGATCTGTTGCCATGCTTGTTTTAGCATTTAGCTTGCAGCACTGTGCCTAAGTACAGCCTCAGAGCTGCTAGCATGGCTGTGGAGTCTTGTTTCATCACAGGCACAGACATACTATACATTGCAAGCAATTTGGGGCTCTGTGTCTTGCTCAAGGACACTTCAACACATGCACACAAAGACAGGAGTTTAAATACACTCTAACAGATGAACTACAGCCACATCTTTCTGAGCTTTTATTTCTTTCCGTCTTTCCAGCAAATGTTGAGGAGAACTGGAAACGTCCGAACAGCTGGAATCAAAATTCTCTTGATTTTTCTGCTTATCAGGTGGAATTGTTATTTCTTGGAATGAAACCACACAAGCTCAGAAAAAAGGAAGCACAGAAATCTCAGAGCTGCTGTTAGCTGTTGGCAGAAGATGACCATGTACAATTCAGCCACGGCCAAACTTTTCTTTGGCAGAAAAACTTGTTGACCTTTGATACAAGTTTCTTAGGCTCTGACTGATTTCTAGCCACTTGAAATCCAAAGCAGAATTAAACAACTGCAGAGAGTCATTTAGGAACATCAAGAAGAAAACCTAGTCATTGCTTTCCTTAGACGCTGACCGAGGAACAGTCCAGAGCAAACTTTAAACCATCTGAAAGATAAAACCAGCTCAATCAGAAGAGACTTAATTATAATTAACTAATTAAATCAAAGAACTAGAATGATTAAATTAATTTTTTTGCATGTGCTCCCAATAAAACAAATTAAAGAATAAGAGAGTCTTTGCTGATTAAACCCATAAATTAGTTTTTTTTTTAGGGGGTTGTGATACCTTGGGTTGTAATGAACACTACAAACTACAACCTGTAGAAGAATGTAGAATAATGTAATGCTGAAAACTTTGGAAACTAAAGTCCTTAACAAAAGTAAAAGGTAATCGTGGCAGCACAGAACAGAGAAAGACAAAGCTGGCCGAAGAAATGGTATTTGGGGTAGCATTGCTGTTAGTAGACACATGATGACAGAAGTCCTCATGACCTGCCGATCAACCGGACCACTGCAACACTCCTCAGAGGCAGACCCCCACTGTGCCTGACTGAAATCTGTCTGAGCACAACACGGCGGTAGCCCGATTGTCTAAAGTCTGGCCAAGGTTTGAGTTGGACTGGAGCCCTGACAGCCTTTAGCGGAAAAGGGACAGGATGCTGTTCACACACAAACACACACACACAAACAGAGGTGGAAAAAAGAGAGGGAAAGATGGAATGTGTAGAAAGTGAGACAGAGAGGAGGAGGACTAGTTGTTTGGGGATGAAGAGGAAGAAAAGGGGCCAAAAACGGTGATTCTATAAAAAGTGTTTGCAGAATACTCAGTCACGCCATCATCATCTCAAGCATGAAACTTCCTTTGCTCACCTGGTAGTCAAACAATATTGTCCGTGTCAAACTGGATTGAACAGGTAGAGGGGCCATTTTCTTTATGATTGTTTGTTTTAGTGCTCGAACAATTAGGAAGGGAATTAAGAATTAACACTTAGCCAAAGTTAAGCCATACACTTAATGATTTCCTTATCATTTATTCTCTTGTTCTAGAGTCTCTTATCTGTAATGTGTGTTTTATAATGTCAGTTTTCAGTCAAACCCATTTTAAAGAGATACTAAATATTGTAACTGGGTCAGAAGAAGTGCAAACGCAGTAAACATCTAATTGCTGGACTTTCTCTGGACTCTCAGGCCTCTTCACACAGGAAATGCATTGACTTCACTTGACTCTAGTGTATATAAGGTAACCTTAATAATAAAAATGTTATTAATAAATGGAATCAATATATGCAAACATATTTGCTCCACTTGTAAAAGTGGCCAGTTGAATTTTAAACTCCCTTTTCTTCGGTGACTGTATCTCAGGTTTTATGGCAGATGTTGACATATGGCAGATGTTTGCACAGGGATCCACGGTGGCTCAAAAAACAGAGCTCATGCTTCCTGTTTTCCCAATCAGAGCTGCGCTGAGGCTTCCTGTTTTTGTTTGTCCAATCATGGCGTCCTCTCGTACTAACTATTTGTTTGGTGAATCCAATCAAAGAGCAGCCTTCAGCCCGCATCCTGTGTTTGTTTGTCCCCTCAGAACACCACAGACAGCTCATCCAACTCCTCCCAGAAACTGGAGAGCTCTCTGCAGCCGCTTGAGTCCTCGCCCCTTCCGCAGAGACACAAGTGCATGCTGGGACATCGCCACGACCTCCATGACCCCTATCGGTTCTCAGACCACTACTTCTTGGACCCGGTGAGGCAGTAAACATGTTGTCGTAACACAGTGATGCTAACAAAGTGGAGGACCGTGTGCTCTTTCCAAGATGAAACATTCTAATCTGAAAAATCTACTATAGTCCTGATAGTTTCATTCTTTCTGTCCCTTCAGCCTTTGTCTCGACATCCCCGTCATGTCACCTTCCAGGAGGACGAGGAAATCGTCCGTATCAACCCTCGGGAGCGCAGCTGGGAGCGAACCACCGAACGTCATCTTGGACGGCAGTTGGATCGCCCCTGGCTCACGGGCTACGAGGACTACCGCCACGCTACTGTGCGTGACAAATTCATTCAAATGGACGACAATGAGTCCTATGTCCACTTTGCCAAGACGGAGGCACAAAAGCACGACTACAACTATCCGCTTGCACCGGCCCTCTCGCCCTCAGACTCTGACCCCGCACTCGGACCCTTTGTCACTAAGGGCCACGGTGGCTCGTATCGCCAAGGCTTCTCTGTGGTCTCCTCCCAGCCCCGCTCCTTCCTCCCAAGCTCCTCCCCGTCAACCAATGGGGGAAAGGGACGGAAGGAGGACGGAATTGAGCGCGCTCATTGCGAGCACTGTGGTGAGGCCTTTTACATCTCTGACAACCGGAGAGGCCGGTGCCAGGATGCGCCAGACCCTGTGCGGGCATGCATCCGACGGGTCAGCTGCATGTGGCTGGCAGACACTATGCTCTACCACTGCATGTCAGACCCAGAGGGGGACTACTCAGACCCCTGCTCCTGTGATGGGGGTGAGGGCAGCGGGGGAGGCCGACGCTGGTTAGCTCTGCTCGGCCTGTCTCTGGTGGCACCCTGCCTCTGCCTCTACCCGCCTCTCCACGCTTGCCACCGGGCGGGGCTCAGGTGCGGCTGCTGCGGGGGCCGACATAAGGCCCTGAGCTGAGCGACCGCACTCGGAAACCTCTGAGCAAACAACAAAAACCTAAACCCAACGCAAGCACAGGGAAAGGGAAGGATGGGGAAATAAACAGAGGGGACAAGTGGTCATGGCTGCTCGCTCTCTTGCCTTGGTTTCTCTGGGTTTCTCTACAAATTCCAGACACTGAAATAAGCCAAAAAAAAAAACAGTTGGTGCATTTTCTGAACAGCCTGGGAAGATAAGCTCCCCCTTACGGCAGACAGTTCTCTCAGCTCTCCACGTGGCCATTTCATGCTCTTTTTCTAGTGAGAGCGCACTCTTTTTCAGGGGGCCTTTTTTTTATAGCTGACCTATATGTCATGTATCACATATGCAGGTACTTTATACTTTGTACACTGACTCAGCGTCAAAGAACTTGAATTGTTTCTTTGTTCTCTTTTTTTTCTCTCCTCTGATGTACGTGTGGCCATTTTGTTTATATTCTATTCCAATATCAGGCCCGCTCAGCCCAACTCCTGCTACGAGAGAAATCAGACACTACACCTCTTGCGTGTGTGTGTATGAGTGTGTTTGTGTGTGTGCGGATGGTATATGTGCATGATTAAAGAGTGCGCTGAGGCCTTTAGTTGTCTGTACTGCAGCTTTTATTAAAGCTCATGTATATAGTCTACATAGCCAACATCGACATCGTCTTTGCTCACTGAAACAAACGTGGTACTCATCTTAATCTTCTTCTGATATCCCAAAGATTCGTGTTTTTATTCTATTTATTTTCTCATTGAATTAATCTACCAGCAAAAGGATGCTGGGTTGTGATTCACTCACTCAATGAGGCGGTGCTGCAAGTCATCCTGCGACACTCTAGCATCCGTCTCCCTGCTCCTTTCACATTATTTCAAACAGTGCCTAAACTATCACTGAAACCAGGAATCCATTCAGTCTTACAATTCCAGTCAGTTTTCCTTAGATTTTAAGGCCCTGATTTCTGTGGTTTTCTGCAGAACTTCAGTCAGCAGTCTGTGTCACCTTAAGGACTGAAAAATCAGAGATACCGTTAAAGTTGGTGTCTCTTATGCCTTAAAAATGTTGAGTGTCGCTCTGAACGTCACCCCCGCCCCCGTCCCTCTTAAGATGTCTGCTAAAACGAGAGGCGTGAGCGTAGTTACGGCTCCAAGCAATCAGCCTCAACACACACTCTTTTAAACTGAGTTTAAACTATTTTTATAATGAACAGTTAAACGATTTTATCGAGTATGTAAACTAAGGAGTCCAGTTTGCGTGCGATGTACAATCAACTCCCCTCTTTAAGCCGCCCCCTCCTCGCCAGTTAATGTTAGTTATTATCAAATGTGGACCAGCACAATCAAAACTCATGATTTCAGCCTTTCAAACCACCCTCCCCAAATAAACACACACAAAATGTATGTTCTAATAACAGCTAAAGCTCACTACAGTTGTCTTTTTTCATGCTTATTTGTAAATAGGGATGTTCCCATACCATTTTTTACCTTCCTCATACTAGAGATGTTTTGACCCCCTTTTTTTTCTGCACGATACCAATTCCAATACCCAAACTTGCATATTGGCCCATACTGCGTACCGATCTGATACCAGTGCATAAAAAACTTTTTAAAAATTATTTTCTATATGTAACTTACCCTGTATGGGTAGATATGATAACTGTCAGTGCTACCCTGGTTCAGGTTAAACCCTGTTTTAAACATGAACAAATACGCGCAGAGGATGTGAATGCCATTTAACTTTCCTTTATTATGTGGAAAAGAACAGAAATAAATTGAAGAATAAATAGCAATTCCTTTCATTTGCAATGGCAATTTTAATTTGCATGTATTGACCAATTCCAAAAAATATTTAAAAAAATATACCCTTCTTATTATCTAACAGCTGTATGCTACTAACCAGTTGTGGACAGTTTCACACCTCACAGCTGACTACCTCTGCAGTACAAAATCTAAAAAGTTGCATGCAGGTGTGTGAGATGCTGGAGAAGAGAAGCAGGGTCCAATTTTCAATAAATGAATGACTTGGTATTGGATCGGTGCACAGACTCGTGAACTCCTTGATATCGGAGGCCGGTTTAAGAACAACTCGATTTCTACAAAGAAAAGCCTTCATGTCATTCTTTAGCTGTAAAAGGAATTCGCTTAAATTTTGGAAAACATTTCTCATTCTTGCTGAAGGTTATCAAGAGAACTGATACCACTCTTATATCTGTGTGCTAAATATGAAGCTAACCTCTTCGCTTAGCAAAAACACTGGAAACAGGGAAGTCCAGCCTCGCTCTGTTCTAAGGTAACAAAATCTTCTTACCTGCACCTCTTAAGCTCAGTAACTAACAGGTCTTATGTCATTTGTCTAGTCCCCATGAAAACCTTCATGTTGTGTTTTTTAGAGGACAGTTATTTACAGAACTCCTCCATGAAATGATGTCCTGGTTAGAAACGATTTTTGGTTGCTTCACCAGGCTAATTGTTTTCCAGCAAGGAACAAATGCGAGTGTTTCCCAAAATCCAAAACTATTCCTACAGGGCCAAATTATAATTTTTAATGGGAGATTAACATAAGAGACAAATTGCTGACAGTTACATGTTACGTGGTGTGCGCTACTCTCCTGTCCTACTGCATTTTTTTTTTTTAACCCTCCAGATTTGGTACATCATCATGCACGAGATGAGTTGCGTGTCAGATATTCAGTAAAAGCTCAACTGAATCAAGAAAGAAACAGTTAAAGTCTGGTCATTCAGGGTCATAGTGGGTGTGTCGATGTACAAACTGAAGCGCTGGGAGACAACAGAAACACTGTCCTTACCTGCCTGTGTCACCTGCTGTTTGAGTGACACTTCAGCGAGCCAATCACGCCCTCACACTGACCGCACAACACTAAACTGAGAACTGCGCAGGTGCTTTAGGCTTCGTCAAAGCCTGGTTGCTGGGGATGTGAGTGGGAACACAATAAGCTTTTTAAAAAACCTAAAAATAAAAAAGAAGCAGGACATCAGGGGGGTCCCAGTGGAAAAAAGAACAGGAGTCTGAAAAACAGCTGAAATCCTGGAAACAAACATCCATCCCTGATTGTTTTGCCAAGGAAATGTCACTTACTGTAGTTGAAATGCAGAATGCCTGAGGATGTCCTTTTTCCTTCCCTGGTTGTGTCTGTTTCATACATCCTGTCCTGTGTACCAGTGCGTGCGTCCTTGGTGTGTGCGCGTGTGTTTATCCCACATTCCTTTCCCCTCTCCTGCTCCTTGATCCAAAGCTACCGGAATCGACTGAATATGCTATCACAAGCTAACACCTATCCAATAAAGTCAGATCCATCGATGATGTGATGTATCAGGGACGGGGCCAATCAGATTGGAAAGAGTGTGAGTGTGTGTGTGTGTTTGTGTGTGTGTGCGTGTGTGTGTGTACGTTCAACCTTTTCTTTCCGTTTTGTCAGGTGTTTGTGTGTGTTCTCACATGTTGGAGCCATTTTACAAGTGCCTAAACGCATCCTCTTGTGTATTTAAATTGAAAAAATTAAAGAAACAACTCCCTGTAAGGAATTAGACCCATTTTTTACGCTTAGTATTTTTACCTCTGTAAAAAAAAAAGAGCAAAAATTATATTATATATATCAAGTGTATGTTGTACATTTTTATTTCTATTTTGTTTTTTTAAAATAACTGTTTCTAACATGTACAATGGATGTAGCTCTTGCTTTCGAGAAGGAACAGGAAGTACTTTGTAGATACTGAAGGGTGGCCAGGTCTGAGAGAACTAAAGTGAAATGTGTGTCTTACCTTCCGCCTCCAATAAAACGAGAGAAAACAATGAAACTACACGCGAGTCTGCTGCTTAATTTTACTCTCACATTGACGCTGAAGCTGCTTGCCCATTAATATCTACTGTTAAAGACAAAAGGTCCGTGCATTTTTTTCCTGTGACAAACTGCAGCTTTCCTGAACATAATGTTTATCTTTCAGGCTACCCCCATGTTCCTCCAGTTATAATACTTTATCAGTGCATTAAATCAGTTTAAAGAAGCAAAATACAACACCAGATTATTGCGATCGGAGATTACTAAGGAAAACGTATGTGTGAAAGCAAAAAAAAAAATTTTTTAATTTAAGGGACTTAATAGGAAACCGACTGGATAAAAACTGGAGAAGAGCTAAAAATGAGGCTACTAACAGGCCTACAGCTCTCATACGACATTGATAGGTTCTTTGAGCTAAAGGCTAACATGCTCACAGTGACATTGACACAATGCATGACAGGGATACCACCCTGAGCTCAGCAGT
Organism: Naso thynnoides; assembly: GCA_029783665.1. Lineage (NCBI taxonomy): Eukaryota > Metazoa > Chordata > Actinopteri > Acanthuriformes > Acanthuridae > Naso > Naso thynnoides. The sequence goes on from JAQLOL010000003.1 coordinate 23,560,076, forward strand.
AATGTTGTTTGCTATGTTCGACATCTCTGTTAAGCCTGTTAGCGTGCTAATATTTGCTAGTTAGCACAAAAAAACTAAGTACAGATAATTGGAATTTAATCTGCTTTGCAGGTATTTGGTCAAATGTTGGAAAGTACCGAGTCAGTGGGATTCATCCTCAGGGGAACATAATTGTTTGTACAAAACTACATCCAAGTTTTGCCTTTTCTTTTCACATTGCTTAAACTTTCAATTCTTGTAACAAAGCAAACATTAAAAGAGTTGTTTTAAGTTGAAGTAACTGCATTTCCTTATGAAATTGGTCACGGTGGGAGAATTATGCTGCATTTAAAAGGGTTCACTGAATATTCAACAGTTTAAAGACTTTTTATAGGGTTTCAAACAGATTTTAAAACAACACAGGATCTTTTTGAAGTGTTTGTGGGAATAAAGGATGTCACCCAGGACTCCATGAGGTGGCCTGAAGTTTCTTATTAACTTGTAAAAGATGCACAAACTCTGTAAAGTATTTAATGAAAGGAAGCACAAAGAAAATAACCTCAGCCTAGTAAAACCCTGTTTGATTCTCTTCAAGATGTCTTTCCCCCGCTGCCTCGCTGCTCAGCGGGAACATGTGATAGCCATCGAGGACGTCGAGCTGTTTCACTCAGGATGTCTCTGGAAAAGCATGTGGGCGATAATGATGGAGCGCAAGAGAAGGGAGGAGGAGGAGGCAGAAAAGAGAAGAAAAAGACGGTCCCTCAGGGCTTTTGGGGGCCTGCTAAGCAGCTCAACGTCTGCAAACAGCATCACAGTCCACATGTGCAAACATTTAAGATATCTGCTCGTGTAATGGGGTCAGCGTGGCCCCTCTCTGGGTGCACAAAGCACCGGCACTCACTTCCACTGAAGTTTACAGAAATGGGTGGCTTGTCCTGCACTAGTTTTGCGGTCTCCTGTCCAAATAGAGGCAGAATTTTCAAGTTTTTCTTTGCACAGCTGAGATTATTTGTACATTTGCACCATGTGAGCATTACTTCTGCTAAATTTCAGCCTGTATTTCCCTGTCAGACTAAGTTGCCTTATCAACCCACACTGAGCAGAGATTTTGCAGAAGAAAAGATTACAAGGAGCCAGATAATTGTTTAAGCATTGCCTGACTGAGTTCAAAAACCCAGCACCTGGAATAAAGTCTAAGATTACAGAACATCCCTCTACTCCCACCCTGTGGAAAGTGTTGTAGCTGATAGGAAAGCAACTTAAAAAACTAGAGATGTTTACCGATAGTCATACAGATAGGTAGCAGAAAGCAACAGTATTTTTTTTTTCAGAGAAGGCCTAAGAAAAGTTAATTTCAAGTAAATGTGTTAGCAGTCGAGTGCAGTCAAAAGTGATGAATGAATGTTGAATGATGGTGAAGAACATTTTCTGCCTCAAATTACTGTTTTAGCACATAATTCAGTTCTAAAATACTGAAAAGTGTATATGGAAGACTACACAAAGATTAAAAAAATAAAAAAAAAACCTGAAGAGATGAGGAGGGATTTTATCCAAAACAAGACTTTTATTTTAATAAAAGTTGGAAGATTATATTCTCTAGCAATCTAAAACATTTTCACGGCAAGGTCCTTTAAGTCACAACATTTGCCCAAAGATGTTTAAAGACGTTTAAAAGCTGTGAGGTTTCAAGTTACATCATGACCCAAATGCTAAAGTTGACTGATTAATCTTTTATCTTCAACTTTTACAAGCACATGAAAAGTTCAGATTTGGTGGGGATTGTTGAGAATAAAGATTTTCACCTGATGAGATTTTTCAAACTGAACTCTACTAGTTTAATCAAAAAGATTTCTTTTTAAGTGATGCTGAGAGTGATGTTGAAACTGCACCAGTTTTCCCTCCTCTGCTGAAACGCGGTGATGGCTGTTCGTGCTCTGCTGGGGAGGAAACTTCAAACAGCTCTTCGGAGGTAACAGTTCAGGGTTAAGAGGGAAGTGGCAAGAGTCGAGGGATTAAAATGGAACATGGCCGGAAGAGTCTGGGTGAGATCTTTATTTCAGGCACGGAAAGAGAGCCTCTTCCTCTGGTGGCGCCAGTCCTCTGCCACTGTTCCATTTCCTCTTCCTCCTCCTGGTCTGTGAGCGGAGCCTCAGTCACCTTCATGCCTCCATCCTCTCATCTGGCAGCAGTTTATCTATCAACACATCTCATCTCCCCTCCAGCTCTCTGCAGGACCAGACCTGCAGTGGTTAGTCTAATAATTGATGGGGCGATTACAACTATTCTAACTTTTAATCAAATCTCTTCTTTTTCAAGCAAACATGTCAGACATTTGATCTCACCTTGCTCTTAGCTCCACATTTTTTTCTGCTTTTTCTTTTCTTCCATCAAAATATAATGAAAATATTTAGATTCTGGACACTTGGTAGGACAAGAAAAATATATAAAGACACCAAACTGAGTCTTGGAATCCTACGTTGTGCATTTTTAAAGGTTTCTAATTAATTAATTAACTAATAAATTAATTTTAGTCCAATCTAAAACAACTTGCAGATTTTCCTGGGGCTGATCACATCAGTTTGACATCTAGACTTCCGTCTAAACACCTTCGTGTAAAAACCTGCATTGATATCAAACCTCTGCTTCATCAAAGAGATGTAAACAGGAACACAATAATAAAAAATATTTTATTTGCTATCAGATATTTGCTGTCACAAATTAGCTTCCATGCAGAGCTTTAAGTAAACATGCTGCTGCATGCATGTTTCACAGCACAAAGTATTGTTATCAACCACCAAGGCAACTAATGGAGGGCTAAAAATAAAATCCAAAACAAAGCATTATCGCCATTTGAAAGAGACACAAAGTCAGCAAAATGACTCAACAGTTAAGATAGTAGATCTTAAGTTTGCCAACTTAGTCACCATAAGCAACATGTCATAAGAGAGCAAACAGCGCCGTCACAGCAAAACGCCAGAGTGTATTAGTGCCATGATTAAAAACTGGCCTTTAAAGGGTTAACATTTTGGAAATGAATGGATATTTGGTAGTTATGATGACGTCTGAAGGGGGTCAAAAGATTTTTGTAAATATTTTTGCAGCACTCTTAGGAACTGTACATTTTTGTACTCTTAAGGTCCTCTTTAATGCAGCAAAGGGGTGCGTGAAAAACAGCGGTGCCGTCTAGCGTTTATGAAGTCAACTGTTTGTGACAAAAGAGACGTTATTAACTCTTTTTTTTAGTCGGACAAAATCTCTCAAGATGAGCAGGAAATACTTGAACCAATCCTGTAAGATCACAGACTTCTGTTGTGCAGCTTGGTTCTGACTGCCGATCCGTCGACAGCTTCGGCCTTTGTTTTTTGTTTGTTTGTTTTAAGCAAAGATACAAAACATGAGAGTTTAGCGCTTCTCTCAGGGACTGAGTATCTTCAGTAATGTTAATACAACAAAAAAAAGGATTGAGAGACATCCCATTTGGTTATAAATAATTGTGATTTTTTTCAGTCTTTTGCTTTACTTCTTTTAAACCAAAATAAATCAATACACTGATGATAAAAAAAAAATAACTGTTAGCTAAGGCACTACGGTGAACTGCACTGTGAAATGCGTGATTCATGGAGCTGGTTTATTGAAGCACCTTTCAGCAGTCGACACAGACAAACTGAACCCTGTGAAACAGCCTCATGTTGTGCTGCAAAAAAAAAAAAGAACCTGCCACAAGAACATCCTTATAAATCACTTTTCTTTATTTAAATCAGCGTTAGGCAGTTATGCTATGAACAACACAGGAAAATAAAAACAAAAAACAGTGACAAAAAAGAAAAAGACATTAAAACATGAGATCCAGTTAACATTAACTGCACTTGGCACTGGATAGACGATCATGGAAGAGGAAAAAGTGCCTCCAGTAATCATTAAGTCGACCGCCGGGAGTGAAAGCGTGGAGAACTTAAATACGGTCTCAACAGCACTTCAACAACCGCTAAATACAGTTTTATTTTTCAAGATTATTTTTCAAATCCTTCTCATTGTCAGCACGCGACTGCCTCTGCCGCTCTGGTGCATCTGAAGGAAAGCGAGGCGCTAAAGCGTCGTCACAGTTTAATATTGTTACAACCGCTCGCACTCGTTTATTTAACTTGAGATTCACACCGAGAGAGGAGGCGAGGCGAGGCTGTCTGACGAGGAACCTAGTACTCCCCCCACACACCACCCATAAACCCCAAAGTACCATCACACACCCGATGTCAAGCTCAGGGGCTTTGCTCTGTGTTTTTGTCCCTTTATAAATCAACCATCAATTCTTCATAAAAACATGGAGGAAATTCCTGTTACCACAATACACGCCATTTACAATGGTAGTAGTGCACACAGCAACAAAAGAAAAAGTCAATGGAAAAAAACAAAATAAAGATATAAATTGAACTCATACATACGAGAAGAATAGGAAAAGCAGAACAAAAAGTAATCCCTCTCCCAGACAAGAGAAGTGATGATATCATTTATAAAAACCGACATAAAAATGTGATCAGTTCTCGCTCACCTGGAACAGACGCTGAGAAGCGGCCCGTGGCTGTTTGTGTTGGACCCTGATTGTGATATTACAGACGCTTTTGTTGCTTAGAAACTTTGCATCAACCACCCAGCAGGTCTACTCAAGGGAGGAAACCGTGCAGTGTTTACCTGTCCAATATTTTTCACAACAAACCTACTGACAGGTAAACGTGCAGAGACAACATTACCTGCCCTCGTTTCTAACATTCTCCACCAGAAGTCAATGAAAATCAGACTCCACAATACACCAGCAGGGCAACGCTAACACTTCAATTTGTCGTTTAAGTAAAGGAAACGTTTTTGCAAAGATTGGAGCTTTCAAGGAGAAGTGTGAGCCAATTCCAAAACCAGGAGAGAAAAGAGGCAGAGAGGAGAGAGAGGAGAGCGGGGCGGTGAAGGCTCAACTTCCTCTGATGTTTGAGGAGTATACAGAGCCGAAAGACAGAAGAAAAGGGATAAATAGATATATACTCTGCAATGTGGGCGAGGAGAAAATGTGTATGTCATGTACGTGTGTGTATGTGTGTGTGTTGTTTGTGTGTGTCTGTGTGTGGTCTGTCCGTTCAGTGCTTTATCTGACGGTGACTCCGAGTTTTTCCAGCACACGGACGCCTTTCTCCTGGTACTCCTCCCGGGTCAGCCAGAAGTTGTCCTTGTCCTTCATGATGTCAGCTAGCACGGCTCCGCCCAGGAACACCATGTGCTTTCGCCTGGGAGGATCCTCGATCCGGATCTTAAATTTCTACGAGACAAGGTGACACAAACATTTAAGAAGGCGCTCTGTAACGAAGACATGCACTGCAGTCTACTTGTCCTGATGTTTTGTTTATTTTATTTTGAATATGATGAAGACGCAGACAGGCTTGTACAGATCAAACTAAAATTTAATACTTTAAGACCATTTGTAACACCTCAGAATGTTAAATAACGCCCATATATAACATGCAGAACATAAGAAATGTTACTGCTTCAAGTTCTGTTGAGAATTCTCCTTCAACTTTTCTGCTAAAAGCGAAAATGCTGCATGAGCCAATGAGATGCCTCGCTGCTGTAGCCAGCAGAAATGATTAAACTTTAAAACCTTTACAGGAAACTGTTTTAAACACATTAAGATTTTTTTTCAGACCAGTGGATACCCTGCCAGTATTTGTAGATTCAAAGTAACATTTGTAACTGCTGCCACGGCAAACAGGAACAACTGTCAGAGGTTCGGTGCCCAAGGCAGCTTGGCTCTACCAACATCAGCAACAATGCATCACATGAAAATAACAGCTACAGCTGGAGGGACTAAAATTTTGACTAATACCTACAGCTCTAAATTTTAAATATGGAAACGCAACTGAAATGTGACGTAGCAGAAACTGCCAACCCAGGTTTCAGCTACCTTGCCTGGCTGCCCACACGGAGGCAGAATCGCATTTTTAATGGAGAGCAAACTATCAAAAACATCTGGCAGATTGGAAGTGATATTAGCATTTACTTGGAGTCATTTCTGGATTCACTAGATGAACATAAATCCAACATTCACTCTTTTTTAGTTGTGTTTTGGTGTTCACCAACTCTTAGAGGAAATATGTAAAGACAGCTGGCTGCTGTGCACCAAAACAGATTATATTAGCAGAGGGGAACTACAGAGTAATAAGTCTTTATGGGTTTGTAATACAGCTACACGTTTCACAGTAAACTGCTCACAATTAGTACATAAATGTAAAAATGCTGACTGATGGCTTCAGTGCATGACAGTTATTACCTACTCCAGTGATGACTAGTTTTTAAGAAGAACCAGAACATCAATAAAAACTTCTCTGCTCAAACATTCATATTTTCACCAAATAGGGAGAGACAGCTTCTGTTTGTTGCTCACAGGGTCTAAATGTAGTTTTAAAGAGAAGTGCACTTTTTGGGGAATTTAGCCTCTTCATCCAAACCCCTCTGTGAGACAAGGGCACAGGTGCCTTTTCCTTTCTCTGTGCATTCAGTAGGTTGCTAGATAACCGCCCTGCACAAACACTTTTGCATTTTCAATGGAAGTGATTGAGAGACGCCTTTACCGCCAGCTAAAGCCTCTAAAAACACATCCAAAAGTCTCCAACACGCTCTGTCTACATGTCATGACCGTGCATATTCACTTTGCTGCAGAGACATTGTCATTGTGGGTGAAAATCAGAGGAACTAGTTTTCTGGGTGTAGTGACACAGCAACTTGGACACAGCGTGGTTACGCTCCGAAAATGACGCGAACAACTTTATTTCATAGCGTGGTGAATGTGCAAGTCACCTCTAGATAGAGCTGGTTAGAGATTTTTGGATGTGTTTTAGAGGGCGTTAGACAGTGGTAAAGGCATCTCATCACTGCGGGGTGAGGCGGTATCTTGGGACCTACTAAACACAAAGAAGGGAAAACTATCAATCTTCTTGTCTTACAAAGGGTTTCTGGAAAAATAGGCTTAATTTCCTTTCAGCTACAAACAGCTAAAGGTGCTAGCTTCAAATGGAGGTGGTTTATTTTGTCGTATTTTTTGTGTTTGGAGTGTTAAGAAGATCAGATTGAGCATTTGGAAGCAATAGCAGAGAACTGGGATATGTGAAAGAACAGTTCAGAGAGTTTGTTTTGATGCTTCTTTCCCCACCATGACACCTTATCAACGATGAAATCCACTGTAACTGACATCATTTCAATCTGACTGCAGCCACTGCTAAAAGCAAAAAGTGAACAAAAAATTTTAACACATCTTTCAAGCCGGCAATGTATTTAGTATAAACAATATTTGGTGATCTACCAAAAAAAGAAACAAAAAAAAAAAACCCTCCTGTCTAGTGACAGATTGCACACATTTCATAAAAGATATGTCAAAAACACTGTCGCTGCATTTGAAGACTTTCATTCCAAAAAAGATAAACATTCTAAGAAACTGTCTGCAGCTGTGGGCAGGAAAGAAAAATCACATAATGACTTGCTTTTAAGCCGATGAGTCATCTGTAGACCTGTGTTTATAAAAATAGTCCTGCGTAAAATCATCTGGGTTACTGATGTAGAAATGTAATATTTTTCCAAATTCAACGTTTATTTTATATTTTATATCCAAATATTTCTCAGTAGGAAGTAAACCTCAAATTTACCATTTAAAGTGGTCTGTTTTCACTAAATAAGTATCTGTTAACCTCTGGCACCACCTGGTGGTGGTCAGCAAACCCTTCACCAGTCTAAGTCAGCACATATTTGCTCCTGAACCTTGCAGATTTGTTCAAGACAGACACGATCCAAGTCATAACTGCACATAATTCAATGCATTTCATGTTTTTCTGAAGTAAATTCCAAATGTGTAGGATTGAGCACCACAAAAGAGATACTGTCAGGTGTCGTTTAGAAGCTAAACTGACCTGAAATGCATTACCTGATGTTGCTGTAACGCTTTACTGCTATTATGTGTGGAAAATCCCACACAGGCCAATTTAATCACACCCAGAGAATCAACTGGAAATATTAGTGCACACCAACTGAAGGACCTGGTGCAGTAAAGACCGACGTTCAATGCATTTTTATATCCATTTGTTTAGATTGCATTGGTCGCTGTACAAGTGACACTGATCAAGTTCTAATTTCAGAAACCAACGTTGCGTGACATGGTTTCAAAGTCGCAGACAAACTGCAAACCACATCTGAACAGTTTAGCTCAGAGGCCTTCTCTAAATGCTCTTCGCATATTCAACAGTGCAATTATAAATGAGGTGTGGATCTCTCACCGAAAGCTTGTCCACATCTCCCTTGAGCACACGCTCCAGGTACAGCTGCTTGAGTTCCCTCTCCAGCCGAGAGGGCAGGCCCGGGTACATGGTGGAGCCTCCTGATAACACGATGTGTTTGTAGAACTCGGGCCTGACGAGGAGGAGGGCAGAAACAAGATGAGAACGGGAAAAGACTAGACATGCAAACGGGAAGAGAAGAAGAATCTTAAAATCATACGAGTAATGTTTCCTGTTTTCCTTCATTCATAGATATTTCTACTCTTTAACAAAACTTAGGATATTTTTTAAATACTTCTCATACAGACCTTTGGTGTGCAAGAAATACTTGGATGTCAAAAACGTTCTAATGCATCAGTGGGAGCACAGCTGGTCTGACACCATTGCAGTGACTTGTATGTTGTGTTTTAATGTGTGCTACAGTGGAAACACTCAGCACAGTATACATCGATGCGGCTCCACATTTTTAATTGTCTTTGCCCCTTCATTAGCCTCACCTGGTGTCTATATCAGCTGCTTGGATGGTGTTAAAGAGGAGCTCGGCAACTCCGACACCCTCAACGTTGATGAGGTGGGGCTGGAACAGAGCCTCCGGGGCCTCAAACCGCTCTCCTCCCACCTTGATCACACGACCATCTGGCAGCTGGAGATATGTAGGAGGAATGAGATGAAAAGAGAAGGAAAAAAGAACATATGACACCACTGAGGAGGTAGGATTTAATGTATGACTCAACGCAGAGTCATAAATCTTGAATGTAAGAATCGATCATGATTCTGTTCAGAGGTTTGTTTGTGGTGTTTGAAAGGAAGCCATAACTTCTCAATAAACTCTCTTTAAAAGAAATACTTGTGTGTGTTTGCTGCAGTTTGAAAATAAAGTCCTACAAGCCTCTGATAATACAGAACAGCAAGTGGAGTGTAGGCTCCAAACTGAGTAGAGTGAATGTGTGTGTGACTATAAAAAGGCTTCATTCAGCCGAGGGCAGTGGGAGGAAGTGGAGCCCAGCCACCGCCGCAAAGTGGCTGCACAGGAAATGATGTAACACACAGTTCAGGGCCCTTCGGCCACAGTTACATTGCCCTCCTTGTTTCGGCAAATTCGTGCACACAAAATGATACTTACACATACATGTTCACACACAGCCGCCTACACTAACCCAAACACTCACGGTCAGTGCGCTCAGAGACACAACATGTGCTCGGTAAGGCGTGCAGTAACACAGACAGACTTCAGGGGCGGCGTTTGGATTCTGTGGTTCCCTCTGCAGGGAAAAGGACCTCGGAAAGAAAAGCAAGCGTGATGGAGGAGCCCTGCACCCCCATATGTTTGAGTCCCAGAGAAAACAGTTAGTCAGCAGCACGGCCCTGTCCTGAAGCAGGCGAGAGAGCCAACAACGGGCATGTGGTAGTCTACTTAGCTCAGCGTAGAAACAGATTTAGTTACCCCATTCATTTTGACTACTTCAAAATACTGCCTCTTTTGAATAACAAATCTTCGGAAAGGAACTTTTTTTTTTTTGATGATGCTATTTTAAGCAGAAATGTGAAACCTGTGTGCAAGTGGTGCACATAAAAAGAACTCAAACAAAACAAAAATGAGAATCCCCTGAAGGCTGGAAAGATGGTGCTACCTTTTTTCTAAATGGAAAGACTGAAAAAACAGCTGCCTAATGTGTCTTACAAAATACGGATTACTAAACTCAGTGTTTTGGAACAGTTATTGCACGCTGTATTTAAAAATAAATAAATAAATAAAATTAAAACAACTTTATTTTTTTCCCCTCACATTCAGCCTCACAGTGTCCTGATTTGTTGTCTTGAACTCATATCACTGATTCAGATCATTCATCCATGTCTGCGATGAGAGATGTGCTTTTTTAATCACTGTTTTACGGCCTACTCACCAGACAGATGACACAACATGTGTCTGGACATGTTGGAGTTTATTAATCTGCAGAATTATCGTTAACATCTTCTCTCTTTTTTGCATTATTACCTCTCTCTCTTTAACTTCAGTTTCAATGTTTTTTACACATTTGATGCTAACTAAGTGTATAGTACACAAAATATCCATGTGTGGGCAGCAGTCTGTGTTAAAGGAACACTTCATACATAAATGAAATTCGATCATGATCTACTGGAATGTCAGCTGATGTTTTTTATGCCTTGAACACACATCCTGTGTTTGCCTATTTTTCGGTGTCTATTAAAACAGATCAGAGCAGCCACACAGCACTCGGGTGAAGCACGTCAGACGCACGTCGGCAGCAATGCAACACTTCAGCTCAGGAGGGTCGCAGATTTTTTCCGTGAGACGCGCATGGCTCTCTGCTATAACAGAAGGAGAAATAACCTGTTGACAGTCATACTGACGTCATACCAGCGACATTCACTGTAGTTTCAACATCAGTGTGCCTTTCAAAGCAAAACCTCCCACAAGCAGAGAATCCCTTTTCTTATAGATTTTGTTTTGAAACATTTGAAGGATCTTGTTGTGTAACAACAGACCCCATTTTAACTAGTTCTGGGTTTTATTTTTGGATAAATGATCATCAAACTAGAGACCTGATGTAGTTAATTCGACAATTTTATGTTAGGAAATAAAGAGGATCATGTTTGGGTAGTAGTTTTAACAGAAACAGGAAACTACTTTGCAAATATAAAACAGGCCAAATGAAGAGGGACATCTTGGTATATTTATTTATTTTTCACACCTTTAGGCCAACCGATTTCTGTCTAAACTCTGTAAGAATTAAATTTATCATAACATGGCATGAAACATCTTCATATTGATAGGAATTATCAAAGGAAAACTATGTAGAAAGACAGGGCTGGCAGATGCAGCAGAGGCTGCACCTGTGAGCAACAACCGTGAGTGAGACGCGGCAGATCACTGATGCAGACGTGCTGCAGAGGCAGACGCAAGATGTCCGTCCTGGGCATCAGTATGTAAAACCTTTCTGGAGCTTCAAAGCAAATCAGCGTTGCAACATTCCCCAAAACAACTGGAGAAGCTAAGGACCATAATGGGAAGGGGGAAAAAAAATCAATTTGATCCAAGTCAACAGACATCCAAGATCCCAAATTAATTTAAAAAGATGTTATTTACAGTCTTTTTAGGGTGAGTAGATAACGAACGGATTTTCATTTTTGGGCGAGCTGTTCCTTTAAGGCTGGCTGCACACAGGCTACTGTGTCTGCATTCATAATCAAATGACAACCCAAACACTAGCTTACACAGTGAGCTCAGCAGCAGCTGAACAACTTTGTGAAACAACTCTCACAAACACGTACAGAAAGCCACATCCTAAACTTCCTCTTGAGGAATGAATAGACTGACTGTACCAAATGCCTGCACTGCTGCCATACAGGTGGCTCACATCTGTCAGTTAAACATACTGATGTTTTTAAATCTGCTTGCATATATATGAATCTTAGATTTATCTGGGTTTTATTATGCAAAAATTAGAAACGTGTCAGTATCTACCGTGTATGATTCGACCAGCACAGTGGTCTCAAGCGCCAGTTTCTGCTCCTGCTCGATGTTGTAGCCCACGTAGCACAGCTTCTCCTTCATCATGCGTACCGTCTCAAAGTCTGCAGAGTGGTTGAAGGCGTAACCCCTCAACAGTAACAACTGCAACCACAGACAGGACGAAAAAAAGCAGGTGAGGAAGGGCAAAAGGTGTTCTTTGTTACTCTGTCGCACTGACAGACTTGTGATTTACACGATACCTTGATGAGGTAGCGGGTAATGTCCCTGCCTGCAATGTCCAGGCGTCTTGTCAGGTGGGGCAGGCTGAAGCCCTCGTAAACTGGACAGATGTGTGTTACACCATCACCAGAGTCCACCACCACACCGGTGAGAAGACCTAAAACACACACACACACACACACACACACGCACACTTAAGTTAATAATCTATAATTCTACCAATAAAGGTGTGTTTGTTTGAGTTGTACCCAGTGTGAGCTTTGGGCTACTGATTGTTAGCCTTGGTGGCAGGTAAACTCACAAAACCTGGAAAGATAACACATGTAACAATTAACTGCAAACAACATCTCACAGGCAGGTAATACACTTCAAGAGAAAACAGCTAGGCAGCACAAAGACTTCATGCAGGCCTGTGATTAGCGACAAACTAACTGTAGGTGCAAATAGTTTCAACTGATCCTGCGTGAAGCACCACACAGGTGGACTTAAACACATCAGAACAATTTAGCTAATTACAAAACATCATGTCTGTAACTGGAACACAGACTACGTTTACATGGGCTGCAATAATTCGACTATCGACCTTATTCTAAGTAAGACAATATTTTGATTGAGGTGTTTACATGAGTTGCTTATAGAATATTACATTATATTCCTGTTTACATGTTACAGAGCACAGTCTGATTAATGGCCCATGAGATGCACGCCCACCCCACGTCATACGTCCGATAGTCTCACAGGATTTGACCTAAAACTGAAAGTTGAACAACAACAACACAACCGTTGAACACGGTGCTACTGTTTCACTTTTTGAGTTTTTATTTTCTAATTTCCAACACTTCAAGCCGTTATTTTCACAGTTTTAATACTTCATGCATACAAACTAGGGCTCAACTGATATGGGATTTTTGGGGTCGATGACGATAAGAATATCAGGGAGTACGAAAATTCTGATATCCGATATATCAGCTGATATTCTATATATAATATTTTGATTGTGGTTATCAAATAGGTGTAACAAAGATATGTAATGGAGGCAGGATATCAAACAAACTTTATTCCAGACATCATGGCACCAAACAGTAAACACTTCACTAATTACCGATTAAATAAGGGCTGCCCTCTGCTGGAAAGATTACGTGGTTACACCATTTAAAATCACTAGTCCAAGTATTATTTTCAGCCTTAAAAAACAGTTTGAATAACAGCACTTATCGAAGAACAAATATGCAGATACTCATATAAACCAAAATATCTGCAATGGGCCAATATCGTCCAATAATATCGGTAAACTGATATATCGGTCGGGCCCTAGTATAAACGCAGGCAGACACAATTTCTGCAACTGCATGCCTCCTCTGTACTGCGTCATCAAGCAGTTTGACTGCCATAAACAATGTTACTTTGTTGCAAAATGCTGTGAAACTCTGACAAAACAGCATAGTGCAATTAAGGTGTAGACATGTGTAAAATAATGTGAGTAAAACTGTAATACTCACCGTCTTAATTAGATTATTGCTTACTACAACTATGACAATGTTGGGAGTGAGGTAAT
>JAQLOL010000003.1:23573724-23587053 GCA_029783665.1 Naso thynnoides
CATGTGTAAAATAATGTGAGTAAAACTGTAATACTCCACGTCTTAATTCGATTATTGCTTACTACAACTATGACCATGTTGGGAGTGAGGTAATCATAAAATGCTGCTTAAAATGGCAGTGTCTTGACTTTATTAATACAATGAGGTTGTAGCCTAGGAGTCTGGGACTGGTACCGGACACATTCATCATATCCTTTTAGAGTACCTGTCTGGAGTGGATTCTTATCTATTTTTCTCTTCTTTTTTAAAAAATTTAAATAATTATTAAATTATCAATTTTTTTTCTTTCTTTTCTTTCTTTTTCCTCCATATTTTTCTTGTTTTTTCTAATATCACTGATATCATTTCCTATTTATTCATCTAGTACCATCTCATCTTATTATATATACGTCTTTCGATTGTACTTTATTATAAGTTGATATACTTTTACAGTTATCTCGCACGTGTAAAGACTATGAGAAACTGTTCAAAGGGAAAAATATACATGTGCCTGTCATGTTGTTGTTGAGAAAAACTCAATAAAAATTGAATTTAAAAAAAAAGGCAGTGTCTTATTCAGAGGGTTATCTTAATCGGTCAATATTGGAATATTAGCGCCCATGTGGACATGGTGACTGTGTGAGGTAATGCTCACATGACTGTCTAGACTTTGAGGCACAAAAATGATTACATTTAGTGTATCAAAGTGCTCTCATTAAAAAAAAAAACTTTGCACAAACTATTTGACAAGGGTTCGGTAGTAAAACGCTGCCACGAAAGAACATTTCCACAATTTAAATGAGAGGCCATCCGCCACAGAGCTGCAGCACTACTCATAATTTTCCATGCTGTTATCAGGGTAAATCTAATTTGTGGGTGAGAGCCTTGGAAGATGTCTAATGTGGAGACTGAAAGTCAATAGCAAAATGTTAATGTGTTTTGACTGAACTTGCCACACAGGCAAGCGTGTGAATCTTTTTACCTTGGGCGTACAGTGTCAGCACAGCTTGAATAGCAATGTAGACTCCTGCAAACTGGTAGGTCTCAAACATCACCTGCAGGAGAAGCCAAGAAACACCAGACAGCATGTATAATTGTGTGTTGATGAAGACAAATAAAGACAGTACATCTCAGTGAAAGAGTAGTGCAACATTCGTCAGCGACACAAGGCAGAAATTATCTTCTGATCCACAGTGAGAAGGCATAAATTAGCCTGTTTTTCTTCTTCTTTCTCCACACATAATTACAATATCTTTTAAACACACAGAGAAATAAATGAAAACCTACTTCAATGATTTTTTCCCGGTTCTTGGTGGGGTTCATGGGTGGCTCCGTCAGCAGGATCTTGCAGTTACGGGAGTCAATGTTTAGCTTCTCTGGACCAAAGGTGTAATCCCACAGGTGCTTCATGTCATCCCAGTTCCTGACAATGCCGTTTTCCATGGGGTAGTTGACCTCCAGCATGGAGCGCAGCTCACTCGCCTCATCACCAACCATCAGGTCCTGGAGGGAAAAGTCGAAGGTAAATATTTAAAGTTTGATTCACACATAGTTACTGAAGGTAAAAATAAGCCCTTGGTATTGGTTTAGGGGAATAAAACCAGTCATTTAACTTTCCCTTATAGCCTGCTGGTTTCATAAAATCAGATTAACTGGATCATCAAGCCTTCATTCGTCTCGAGACAAGTCATCTGTCAGATAACAACAGATGCATTCGTGTCCTCAACCACAGTGGCTTTTTGCCCCAGAACTCAGTCACCCAGCATGCACAAAAAGCCGTTATTTTCCATGCATCTACACCTGGAAACACTTGTGTTTCCCTCCAGCTACAGTAAACCACTTGTTTTAGTACCATTCAACTAGCTGCATGCAAGGCAGCCTGGCAATGTAAACAACTGTTGGGTTAGCGCTCAGTGTTAGCCACACAGTGAAGCATCTCACGTTCCATTTGGAGACATCAAAAGCCTACTGAAGGCAGCCATTTTATGGGTTCATCCTGTGTGCTTTGGCATTAACAAAGTACCACTCACAGGCATTGCCTCCATGTGGTCTCAATAAGAAAAAAAGTTTTTTAAAAAAACAGAAAAACAGATGTGCTTTCGTCTCCATCGTTCAGCTGTCTGCCATGCTTCCTTGAGTTTGGACATTTTCTCTACGCTGATAAAGGTGAAACACTACAGTGACTGAGCCAAAGGTTCTGAAGAGGACATTTGTGGTAAATAAACATGTGATGCAAACAGAAGCACAACATTTTTCATTGGGCACAAAGCATTCTATCTGCAGCTGACATTTTAAGTTTGATTAAACTAAAAAACTGCTGTGATTATTTCCGTCCTTAAATAGCAGCATGATTGAATGGGTGGGGGGTTGGGGGCGGGCTGGGGGGGTGGTTGCAGGATGCACCAACACATCAGAGACTCTGAAAATGGAATTGGTCCAAAATCTCTTTTAGCACTCCATCGATAACAGCTGGCCTATGATTCATCACAGCCATTTCTGCAACACTTTCAGCCTGGAGAGAGGAGTGTATACACATAAGCACTGTAAATCTATCGGACTTTCTGCAACTCATTTGGCCAGCAACACCCAAACTCAACCAAAAACCACCAAAATAACTGGATTATAAAAACTGGAATTATTGTGAGTAAAAAAAGATGAAAGAATACAAACACAGAAAACACACTGGACAAAAAAAAATAAATCTAACACAAAGACAGAAAGTTTTGTTTGTTTGTTTGTTCAGTTGAGATTAAAACATGACAACTTTCCAGAGCAAGCAAGAACAGGAGGCACACACCAACCTGAACTTACCATCTTCTGGGCATTCTACTTCATCAAGGAGGAATAAAACATGGAGGAAGAGGAAGGCAGATATTTATTTTAAAAAAAAGGGAAAAAAAGAAAGAAAAAAAGGGCGAATAAACAAAATAATCAGAAAGTAGAAAGAGAGATAGGCTCCATACTAAATTAATGGGAAAATGTAAGACATTTAAATCTCCATATATTTAAGGGTTTTTTCCCTAACAGCGTCAATTCAAAGACTGCATACCAGTAGGAATGCACTGCAATACTCTTATTCGTATAAAAAGAAAGTCTAACAGAAAACACTTGTGGTTTAAGAATCAGTTTCAATATTGAATTGAACTGCTAAAGTAGTTTTTTAAACACTTTAAAATCGCATATTTCCTGTATCTTTCTTTTTTACTCATTTCCAAAGTATGTTTTCATCTTATCACTGGTTCCCTGGCGAGGATCGCTGTGACATTCTGGACACATGCAACAATCATTTCAGGAACATCAGGTGGACCAGTTCTTACCTTGATCTCAATGTTTCCCACTTTGGCTGTCGAGCGAATGATGGGCCTCCCAACAAGCGCAGGGAAGATGTGCTCTGGGAAGTTGGAGCCTGCATAGCCGCATTTGACAAACTACAATAGAGAGGAAGAAAACCAGAGCACAGAGGAAGTGATGAGAGAGTACATTTGAGTACTGATAAAATAAACTGTGCAGTACAGCATGTTGACGACGCAATCCCCCTGCTATTAACTGTGGGCTTCATTAGCATCCCAGAACATCCATGTAATCTTAAGCACAATGGTAGAAAACCATAAATGCTTTAAAGATTGTCACAATAAAAACAAACACGGGAATTTTAGTTCATTTTATCTTACATGGCCCATTATTTTTGAATTGATCAACATCTTGAATCTAATGAGATGTAAATATGACAGTAGAACTGGCTGATATGTACAAAAATCTAACTTTTTTAAAAATAAACAATTAAGTACTACAACATATCTATCAAAATAGAAATAATTTGACAGTATTTCCAGAAATTATTTAGCCATAAAGACAATCATTGGTACTGTGTGAACATAAAGGCTCAGCAAGTCAGGCTACAGTACTTGCTGTCTGTTGCACTCAGCTATGACATTTAAATTTGCTCAGAGAGTTGAACCAGTGAACATAGTTTTTCAGAGCAGGAAGAGAGCATATCTGCCGTATCACAGTATAACACCTACAATCCCACAAATTCCAGATTTTATTTTTGATATCATGTGAAGGTTTTGCGCAGCTCTAATGAACACATTTGCCTCTGCATGCAAGTTGTGATCCTGCCATGCATGTTTTCGCACAATCTCTGCAAATGCAATAATGCTTTTGCAGAGATTAATTTTATCTTTTTGCAGCTGCACAGGCTCTTAGATAAATAAATAAATAAATAAATAAAGCAGAGCTCAACTGTCAGATTTTACAGTGGAACAGCATGTGTCAGGCACAGGGCTCTGAAAAGGTGCTGATGACATATGTATGTGGCTGTGGTCGAGACACTTCTCACTTCCTCTTGACTTCTCCGTTCAACCCTGACACAGGGCAGGGTTTTTTTCTGGCTTCACACAAAGCTCTTGAAAAAGGCGACTCTCAAAAAAGTCTTCTTAGTCAGTGACATGCTGAGCAAACATCCTCTTTGACTGCTGACATGAGGTAGACAGGAAGTTACTACAGTCCAAAAGGAGCAGTGTCACTTGCATGAAACGACTAACTCCTACATAAAACACAGACCAGCAAAGTTTGTACTTTACGTCTTCAAACAGACGCATTAAAATCTGTCAAAGTCAACAGTCTGACACCAAAGGTGTGACAACAGCACTATCAAAACGTATTCCAAATGGTGGAAAAGACAAACATTGGTTATTTCCCACTCCTTTAGCGACTACTTCCTAACAACGTTACTCCTATTACACCACCACATTTCTAAGGTATTAATCACCCCGTCAAAACCTTTACATATAAAGTTGAGATATGAAGTCAACGTTGAAAAATTAGCGGAGTGAGGACGAGGGCTTCCCAGTAGAACGTGAGCGGAGCGGTAATACCAAGGCCCAAAACCTAGATAACCGTTAGTTATGTGACATTTCTATCCGGGAAGTTGGTGCTAGCTGCTGCACAGGAAAACATAGAGGTGGTTCCTCAATGAACCTGACACGGCCTAGCGTTAGCCAGTACTGCACCTAGCTGAAGCTGAATGTAAAAATGTAACCATTGTGCTAGTAATTTAACTGAAAGTACGACATGACCTGTTTTGCAAATTCCGAACAGCTTGCAAAACAAATCACTGAAATGACCGACGCAGCTGCCAGACAGTAACGTTATACACCAGACAGCCAGCTGATAGATGCTAGCTGGTTGGCTAGCTGTCTTAGCTTCGTAACAGTTGAAAGTAAATGAGCAGTTACTCGTTTGCTTTAATTTCGGGGTTTACGTCCACATGAGACATGGGAAGAGAGTTGTGTATTCAGCTTTTATCCTGACTTTTACAGCCACTCTACATGCCGTTTCCGTGTCGGGTCTGTATGAATGAAAATTAGCTGGCTAACAGGCTAGCTAGCTACACACCCAGTTGACGCTAGCTAGCTTGGACGCTGACAGCCCCACTTCCTGTTTCAGTAAATCGCTCGACATTACGCCCCAGTCTTAAGCAAGCAACGGATTGATAGCGTGTCAAACCAAAACAGTAAACCTACCCCGGTCCCATTGTCACAGACCACCACTTTCCTTCCCTGGCTGTCCATTATGTAAAAGCCCAGTTGCCGCTGATCCTCCCTCAACTTTCTTCAGCAAGCCGGAAGGAAGACACAACAACCCGGCCGAGGGGAGGAAGGGAAGGGTGCTCATCCGGTGTGAGACCATGCCACTCATATGCCAAACAAATTCCTCCAAGAAGCACGTTCAGCTTCAAATTACTTGTGTCAGATGATTATCTCTGCAGTAACAAAAACTACATTGACTGATTTCATTGTTAGAAATACATTTATGAATTGACTTATGGACAAATCTCAGAGCAAATAATTATTTAGCACTAAAATGGATGAATGAGCTGGAAATTACCCAAATTGTCTGAATAGCCTATTACGTGCTGGAAAAGTGTTTTGCAGATCATCATTCAAGGCATTTCTATATCAATAAAAATTAATATAAATCGATAAGTCAGTCTTTACATTATGAGAAAGATCAAATTTGATCAAAATGATTTGTTAACCTCTTTACATGGACACAACAGGTGAAACTTAGTTTGATTTTCACCAGTGGTTAATCCAGGTGGTTCCAATAATCAATCAGCAAATTAAAAATGTGTGAGGGTGTGTAAATTGTATATGCCTCCACATCAGTTAGGGATCAAAGGTCATGACCTAGAATAACTATCAAAGACATCCTTAGGAAGTTTAAGCTCTCTTTATTCTCCACTGTATTCTACATAGATTCAGTTAAATAACTCTTAGGCAAGAGCTGCAAGTACAGCAATGTCAACTTTTTAAATAAAGAAAATATTCTCACACATCTTCACCCAAGGCCTTTTCCCCTTTTTTCTTTCTTTCTTTCGTTTTTAAAAACTCAGGCAGAGTCATACATCCAGAAAATCCACTTTCATCTCTAGTACAATTTTTCTGTTACAATGTTTGAATGCAATTAATTTAAATTAAGAATAAGCCAGCATGTTTGACAATTACAAAAAAAGAATAATAAAAGTTTGTGACTTTGCTATAAGAGTCTTTATCATGTCACCACACACAACTTCAAGAGGTGAAATACTTTGCATAGAACAAATGACAAAAAACTGCAGACCTGCGTCTTTGCACTTCATAATACACTGAAACGAATGCATCACTTGACACATTTGAGACGCCTATTCCTTGTGTAATCTTAACAATCGGTGTCCCCTCCTCGTCCACCGGGTCATAATGACCAACCTTCACTAAACCCCTTAAATAAAGCAGATTAACTGAATTGTGAACTCCAAATCCATTTTGCATGAAGAAACAAACTGTCATTCATCACAAACTTTGCGCATATCTGAGTTTTCCCTCTGCACAGTGCAGAAACACTACAGTGGACACCACTGGTTTTTATTACAACCCAGCTGTCATGATTGCATTCTTCACTAAAACAGATATTTAGTTTAGTTAGATAAAAGGATTCACTATTAATATTATTATTTGTTAAAGAACTGCATAGGTGGAAGCAATATCTTTTAAAGTAGCAGAAATATGCAGGAAGTAGTTTTGATGTGACGGCATATCTTCTGAGCCCTGGAGTCATCTTTATCACATTTTGTGCTGCCATCCCGCCCTGGCTGTCATATAGTGAAGAAGACCATGTCATTTTACTCTTCTTTGACCCAAAAAAAGTCTCTCTCAGCTTGGAGGAATTCTTCTTCTTCGCCTGAGGACGCTGTATCATGCTTTGGGTTGTGTTCTTCCCCATCTTCTTCCTCTGATACCTCCTACTCTTCTGAGTTTTCTTGTTCATTCTGGACATCAGAAAAAATCAGAGCCAGGGCCTGTTCGGCAGTGAAACGAGCATTCATGACTTCAGCACGGAGAGAACTGGGCGTGTTGTCATCTGCAGCACCTTTATAGCCTCCAGATATACATTTGTAAACAATGAACAAAGGTTCATTTTGTGTCTGACATTGTTTGAACAAGTTTGTTCTGTCTGAGGTCAATCAGAAGGCAATTGATTGAATTGTGTGAGTGTGTGTGAGTCTTTTTCTAGTCTTTGAAGTGTGTAACTGACTCTGTCATTTTAAACGCTGGGTCAAAATGACCCGAAGACAATCTTTGGACCCTGGTGGTGTTCAGCTTACATTGAAGTATGAATAAAGATAGTATTTCACTTTTTTTAATGGTGGGGTCATTCTAGGAAAACTCATCAATTTCAAGTTGAAAAAAGACCATTTAGAGGGTTTTTTTTCTTCTGTTTAACACAGTAGTGGGTCATTTTTGACAACACAACAGTTACAAGTGTAATTCTTCAGACTCAAGACTGGAAATCACCAACAGGCGGAGTCTTTTGACTAAAGCTGTCTTAATGTCCACATTTGTCTTCCAGGCTCATATCTATTGAGCATTGAAGGTGGTAGATTTAATGTTCGGCGTAAATTTATGCAGATATCACGTATCACTGCAATTTAAGGGATCGGCATTCTTTGGATACGAGGCTGCTTGGGAACATGAGCACCTTGGCCTGCATGAAAGACAGATTAGGCAGTCCACATATCACAGTGCCGGCCTCTGCACTCAGCTCTTCATCCTGCTGAGGTTTTCTGATAGAGAACACGATTTACATGTTAATTTCACTGTACGAATGCTTTAAATGAATAACAAACACAAAATATGCAAAGAGCAAGAGTGCAACAACTGAGCTGACCTGACTGAAGTGCTGGTTTTCTCTGCAATAGACATCAGGTGATTCAAAGTGAACTCCAAGTGACTGTGGGCAACGGTTTCCACGTTGCTTATGGTCAACTCATACAGCTCACGGTCAAGTCCTTTGCATGTGTGTGCATAACAGTCACATATCAAACATGTTATAAAAGAGACAAAGCAGGAGGACCTTCACCCACAGCACAAGCTAGATTTAGCAAGTGTACTGAATTGCTCAATGATGGTCTACTTGTAGTATTATCACGATGGAATGGGGGCTGCTCTGTGACTGGGTTAAAATAAACCACATGAATGACAATAATCTACATTTCTAATGTTCCACATGCTGACCTGGAGGAGGACTGTTATTACGGCCGCTGCTGTCAGATGTACTCTCCTCCTCAGGACCAAAATAATCCAGGTTGAGAGCAAAGCAGCCTGTGCTAACAAGGGGAGAAAGTCAGTCGCTGAGGTTTGTTGTGGGGTAAGGAGGGACAGATGAGCTCGATTTTTATGTACATAAATGAAGAATGAGCATCTATTTCTCACTGATCTTCTTTTCTTGAGGCAGGGAAGAATGAGAAAGTGACAGACACAGCACACAAAGCTCAGCAAATAAATGCAAAACTGTTGTTATCCAACTTCTTTTCATATTCAGACTCAGAGGCCCTTTAACTGAGAAATCCAATCCTGCACCTTGAGCTCACACACATCTATTTTCAGGTCATAACAAATGGTTGCTGTCCAAATCTCGCCTCTGTCGAAAATAAAACAAATTTTAAGAGGATGTTCTGTGCAGTGTCGGAAAGCTTGCAGGCTCTGTAGTTGTTTGAATACTCCACTTCTGCATTCAACCACAGAGAAGAGTGGTACATTTTCCAAAATAAGAGGAAAGCTGAGAAAAGAGAAGTGAAACCGAGCAAAGCGGGTCGACTTAATTTATTTCAGTATTTACAAGGAATTCCTACAAGTCTTTGTAGCAGTGCATTCAATCTGAATTTGAGCAGTAAAGAAGAAAAACAAAAGATTTTTTTAGTAACAAACTATAGGTCCAAAGACAACTTCATCATTTGGAAAAAAATAAATGAATAAATAAAAACTTTCTAGAAAACAACTGCTGGCATAAAGGCACAATTCATGATGAAACACTGTAGCTGCAGTTACAGAAAGTTGCTCTGTTGAAGTGCAGTAAAACTTTTGATTGGTAATAAAATACTGAGAAGTAGATTTTACTTTTAACTTTTTTTTTCTTTTTTTTTTGGATCGAAGTGCTTTAGAAATAAACACTCCTCTTTCCTGTTCAGCATGCTCATACAGTTTTAAGTCCAGTGCTCAAAGAGGAAAAAGAAAAAATAAAAGCAGCATAAAGTGACAACAGTAAACATACCTGCAGTCTAATTTTATAATTTTTCTCCCGTTTCAACTGTGAAATCAAGCAGAAAACACTTCTTTCTGCACTGACAACAGTCCTCTAAGCATGTAAACCTCATCACAGAATAAATTTTACCCAAAAGACAGATTTCAGATAACCAACCATATGAAATAATCATTATAAATAAAACAGTATTTTAAAATAAATGAAGTGTAGGTTCTTAAGCATTAGCAGTTGACTGTATAATTTGACTTCAAATTACTTCTTTCAGTTTGTCTCTACAGGAAATGTGTTTCAACCTTTTTGCTGCGCCACCCACAAAGAACACACTGCCCTCTGCTGTTTACAATGTACCATTACAGCAGTGCTCTGTCACTTTATTGTCCCTCAATAATCACTGAACATCCGCCTTGTTCCTCTCGCTGTATATTGATCTAAGGACTTCTCTGGCTATAATGCTGTCCTTACTCATGTACTTGATCCATCTAGGGCCTTAAATTACTGTGAAAGTGAATAAAATAAGTCTAACAGCTGCTCATCTCCGTCCAAACGAGAGTTAAAAATTGAACATGTCAGCATGCTGACAAGTCAACAATTCACTAACAAATATGGAACCAACAGCCAGGCAAGAAGTGACTTGTACCAAGTCTTTTTTTTCATCAACCATTTAGTCAGTTATCTTTATCAGCAGTGTTTGCGCTTTCGTGTTACTTATTTCAACACCATGCAGCAGCAAAATGTGATGTCTAACAGTCAGTGACAGGTTTTTTTTTCCTGAGCAAAAATAATGACTCTTATTACCTGCATGTTTCTTTAAAAAATATCTTTTTAAAATTTATTTCTACCAAAGGTGTCTAACATAACTGAGAGAATCATGAAATGCTTTACAAGCAAAATATGAACAAATAATTACTTAAATAAAATAATTAAATTGACGACTGATAAAGCTGGCCTAGTCTAGGTGTGTAAATATAATCATGCACTTGTGGAGTTTAACCTCCACAGTGGCCACCAAAAAATTCAGAATGCTTTGTTAAACATCCATTAAATCAACTCAAGCTGACAGATATTTAGTTCAGTGTTAGTTTACTTGGTTTAGTGTTGCACAAAAGTGACATAGCTTTAGCATTTCTCTCAGATTTCACATAGCACAATTACAGTTTGCACAATTTGATTTCAGCAGCTTTCACAACTTCAAGATGGACACCAAAATGTTTCCTTGTAATATCTGGGACGGATAAATACTGAGATAAATTCACTGTAAAAGGTGGCAGCAAGTAAAGATGAGACACTCGAGTAGCTGAGGGAGGAAGCAAAGAAAAGCCAGAACAATGTTTCCCCTTTTATTGTTCTACAAAAAAAGAAAGAGACATCTGTCTCAGTTTTAGATCTTTTGGATGTTTCTCTCGCAAAGTTGTTATGCTTGGCCAAATCTTAACAACATGGTTCTTATACATTGTGTCAATTCTGTGTTATTTATAAGAGGAAATGCATTTAAATCACATAATACTGCTGAATGAACAGAGGGGAAACAAAGCGTAAAAGAGCAGCAGAACATGCCCTGGAGGAAGTGAGGAGGGGTCCAGAGGGGCTCAGAGTAAACTCTATTAAGTTTTGGCTTATCAGAAGAAGCCAGTCAGGGGCTGGTTGACACTGTGGTCTACTTCCGGCCCCAGAAGTGAGGGGCTCGGCAGGGGGACGTACCGTCCTGAGAGCTGCTAAGGCCATGGCTGCTCCGGTCCAGCTGACTGGAGGGGAGCACCACCTACAGAGAGAGGAGTAAACAGCATATGAAACTGTCGCTTATCAAAATGCAAGAATAAAGCTGTTATTAGAAAATATGTGTCTGTTTCCCACGGAGCAGCTCCAGTCTCTTGTTCTTCGATCAAATACAGCTACATTAAGTCAAACTGAAATGAAAAGATCTATCTACCTGCATTGAATGTGTTGAGGGGGCCAGCGTGTCCCCAGGCCCTGGAGGTGCTTGTGCTGCGACCGCTGTGTGTCCCGGAGAACAGACAGCTGGCACAGAGTCTTTGGTGGGCTCTAGCATTCCCTGATGAGTGAGGCAAAATGGGACAGTTATCCAAAAAACAAAGACTGGAACATGGACTGTCAGTTATAAACAGCAAGTAAACAAAATATATGACGACTGACACGGCTAATTTAACATCTGTATGATCCTTCTTCTTCCAAATGGCCCGATTCACGAAGGTCACATTTTATACAGTTGACTCACCAGGCTGGAGGCAAAAGCAGGTACAGCCATCGGCTGCTTCTTTGCGCCAATGAACACCTTTCAAACAGCAAAGACACACAATGAGAACAACCCTTAGAGAAAACTGCCTGCCACAGTGTAATGAGCTCCATGTTAGAAGCAAACAACAGAAGGGTAACAGCCTGTAAATCTGTCGTTACCAAATGTCTGTCCCAGTTTTCAAATTAGACTGAAACTAAAGTGCATCGATCTGGGCCAGACTCCAACTTCAAAGTCAGTGATGCGGCATCACAAACTTTACAGAGATTCATATAAAGATGCTTTTTGGATCGCAGATGAAAAAAATTATTTTTTTTCCCAAACTCACAATGTCCTTTGTGTCCACACCAAGGCACCTGAGCAGAGTCCTGTTTGTGTGGGAACCTCCCCACTGAAACTGGAGGCCGACTGCACTGTGCAGGTCCTGCTGAGGCCACCACATCCTCCACTGAATCCTGAGAAACAATGAAGAAATAACAAGGCAGCCATTTTAATGTATTCAGACACAAAACACAAAAAAGACAGGGAAAATTGCTCGTTTAGATATAACCACATTATTTGAACAGCAGCTTAGTTGTAAATCTCAGCTTCTCAGAGTGTTACTACTGATAACTATTTAAGCAACAACATGTCACTTGACCATGACCTGCGGTTTTGGAAAGAAACTTAACGATGCACAATCACAGGTCACACAAAACAGCATTTTTAGTAAAAAAGGGTCATATTTTATGGAGAAAATGTCCTCTGGTTTTCCCTCTGATGTCCTGCGACTGCTCCGTCTCAACTCTGTGATTCACAGAGGTTCCTGAAAGCATCATGTAGGCTGCCTGCAGACCGAAGCTGCAACTGCAGCATATAGGAGTGCCGGTGTTTTGTCCGCTATCAGAGAGGCTTGGCTCGCTGGCAGATGGAGACCAGGCGCCAGAGTGGACACCAGAAACCAGAGCCGAGCGAATGGGCAATGTAACTCTACTGAACAGCCTCAGCTAACTTCATGACAGAAGTGCATAACTGTTGGGGACAGCTTCGCTAAATAAAAGGCTGCAGACAGACAGAGCTGTTGTGGAACATCAGAGAGAAAACCAGAGGACGTTTTCTCCATACAATATGACCCGCTTTCATTAAAACTGCTGTTTTGTGAAACTTCGGAACGTGCATCATTAATTTTTTTTTTTTTTTTTTTTTTTTGGTCAAGTTACATATTGTTGCTTTAACCAAACCAGTCCATGTTTAGAACTGATTTAATTACTTTATTTAAAAAAATGAAACAGATGCAAACTAGAACTACCGCCTGGCAGTTATATGTCTCCGCGCAACATGCAGTTGGTGGACAGTCAGTGCATAGTGGTCTGGAAGAAAGGGTGGCTAGTGTTTGTGGTAGTGTTGGCTGTACGAAATATTTACAAGCTAAGTATAAACATCTGGCTGCAACGACCTTGTCCTTTGACCTGTGACCTCCAAAATCTAAACAGGTCATCCTTGAGTCCAAGTGGACCTTTGTACCAAATTTGAAGAAA
>JAQLOL010000003.1:23600176-23613547 GCA_029783665.1 Naso thynnoides
TACCCCCCCCTCTCTCTATTATATATATATGTGTGTGTGTGTGTGTGTGTGTGTGTATATACTTTTTGTTGGATAACCACTGATTCAAGGAATTGAGAAGAATTTTGATACTTTTATTGTAATGCAGCCACAGTCAATGTTGCAGCATTACATCATCAAAAGTCAGAGTAAATATTCAGCCCTTTAAACCTGCAACAATAAACATATATCACCCTGCATCATATATGTAATGACTACAGGAGTGCTGGTGTGTACATTTGGTCCCCGTATGAAAATAAGTGAGCAAGATGTTTGCCTGAATTTTGGTGAAAACGTGAATTTGGCTTCTAAAGAAGTTTATCAAAAGGCCAGCTGAGTGAACTTCTATACCTTGTCCACTACTGACTTGTGTTTGCAGCAGTTCCTCTGCTGCTGGTGGCGAAACACCACAAAGCCTTCCATACTGCCGTGGGTCACTGGGCCTCTGGCTTCTCAAACACGGCACACCTCTGCCTGATTTGTTGCGATTTCTCCGTATGGCCCTCTGGAGGGCAGGAATGTAGCCATTGTCTTTGCAACCTTTTACTGTGTTCAGGCTCCACTTTCTCCACTTCTTGTTGAACTGCTGACATAATCTGACAGAATATGACCAAAACAAAACCAGACAAAATAGTTACTGACAATAACAAAATTGCTGATATGCTAGAGTGACATTTATTTTAACTACTGAACACACTACATAGAGTGGAGCATAAGCGAATTTCAATCTATTTAAAGGCAACGCTTTCATTTTAGTTGATATATTGTTATTCATTATAAGAACTTATTTAAAGGACAACAATATTATCTGGGACAATTCTGCTTTTGAGATAGCAAACGACAAAGAAGTACGACTCACCGGTTAGACAAAGATCTAGCCATAACAGCCGATGCTGCAGGGTATGGCAGTCTGGCAATAAAACTACCCCTCTGTGGTGCAGAAACTGCCGTCATCTTCTCATAACTGCAAGACAAATGCACACATTAATGATAAAGACTTTGATGTCACTGCACAGGATTATATGACAAAGTGGAAACAGCAACTAACGACGTCATCCCTGAGACTACAGACTGACTGTGCTGGTTGTGAATGACCGTGAAACAAACCACTCAGAACACAATTCACAAAATGAAAGGTAGGTGTTGAATTCCAAGTTGATTCAAAATCATGCATACCTTTAAATTCTTTTAAAAAAGGACCGCTTTACTGATTCCACTTCATATTCACTTGATGCTAACTGCTGCATGTCCTGCTCATATTGCAGAACAAATAACAACTATCTCGTATCTTCATAAAACATAAATAAATATAATATCTGTGCTACCTTGGGTGCGAAGCTGCTTGGATGGGGGCTGAACAAGTTATGATTTGAAAGCTGTGTGTTTTGTGCAAAGCCCCACAGCAAAAGAGACCGGATACACTCATGAGTAACAAAATAGAGACTTATACTGTCAGCAGAAGTTAGACTACTACTAACACTAACGAGGGCCAGCTGCGGTCCTAAGCTGCTTTCATGGGATAACTTACATACACACAGCCGACGGCTTCTATCACCACAGCACGTGTAGGTCATCTCAGAGAGGTAACGTCACTCTGCCATGTTTCCTCAGTGTGACGACAGGCAACAGTGCGAGGATCTGAACGGCATAACGCTCCACGTAAATGAAATCTGAATTAAAAGTAGTCGTAGCCGTAAACATTAAGCTACGCGGAGCAGAAGCGTAACGCTAAACTACTGACAGCCAACAAATGTCAGCTACTATCAGCTACTGCTTCCATCGTAAATCTACACACACAACCTGACCGGCAATGCGATGTGAGAGGAAACATTATTTGGCAGCTCACATTAACTTTACCTGTCCAGCAGAACAACGGCCAGCTCGGAGTCCAGCTTGAGGCCGACGCGCTCCCGAAGCTCTCTCCATCTCTCGAAGGCTCCACCGAGGTTGACACGCTTTTTGTTCCGTTTGTTGTCGGACTCTCTTTTAGATTCTCTCCTTGATAATGCCGACTTTCTTCTCTTGGGCTGCTTTGTCGTGTAGGCAGTTGTCGCCAACGCTGGAATAGCGACTTTTCCTGCGGTATTTTCCGCCATTGCTACAGGGGAGAGACCTTCAAGTGCAGCTGCATCCATAGAAACGCCCCCTCTCTCTGAAACGACCTGTGATTGGTCAAAGCGCTCGTCACGGGCGAGAGTTCCTCTGGATTTTTAAGCATGAAAAGCTTGATGTAGAAATGAGAACTCAGAGGCAAAGTCTTGTTCACTCCTATGAAAGTTACTCAGCGGTGCAAGAAAATAAAATACACGGAACTAAATCAAAACATAACTGACATCTCAAAATCAGCAGACCAGATTAAAATGTTACCAATATTAGCTTTTATACATCAATGCATATATGAATGCAACATTTTAAAAAATAAAAGTGATAAAATATAGCAAATACATCAACGGTGGATTCACTGCTTTAAGTGGAAAACTCCCCTTATTCACTTGTTGGTCTATAAGTCAGGTGATCAGTATCAGCAAATCATTAAGTAATAGTTTATGTTCTGATTTTTATAGTGAATAAAAAATACTAGAAGATAATGCTGATTTTTACTAAATTAATTTATGAAGCAAAACAGCTTGCTTTTTGTTTTCTGCCTCAGTATTTGAGTGCATATATTTGAGAGCTGTGGCATCATCAGAATCCACTCCTGTTTGTGTTCCCACACCAACATTACTATTTTTATTGCTTCCCCCCCCCCCCATTTATCCTACGCTGTTGTGACTCGCTGTGAAACGCAGCTGGTGGGTGTTGATGGACGACAGAGCACGAAGCAAATGTGCAGCGGAGCCGTTCCAGAGCGCACTGGCAACTGTAATCCCGGGGTTATCGCACGGATGTAGCGTTAATGAGACGTGAGAAAAAACGAGTGAATGCCATTTAGTCCACGAGAAAAGCGAGAGGTGAGCCTCGCATAGCGCATCCCATGTAATGAATCGCCAAAAGATACAGAGAGGACAGGAAATGGCACTGGGAGACTGTGAGAGGTCCCGTCACGCTGTGAAAAAGTCCCCGTGCGCCAGAGTGTAAAATCTGGAAGTTGGGGCACTGCGTACAGATGTTTACCAGCCCACTGAAAACACTGGGTGGATTACAGTTACACTCGTGTCCACACATCAAGGCAGGGATCCACTTGATCCCTGGTTTTCAGGCTTCTGATTGTCTTTTGGATGGCTGCAGTCACGTGATCCCGAGGATGTGTCTAAATCAGATGGGGGGCAGGAAGTGAAGAACCCTATTGCCACCCTGGTCTGTATTTCTTTACATTTTAGCCAGATATGTTATGTTTAAGGAGAAATCCATCATTTTTCATGTGGATGTCCAATCAGTGTTGATGGTAACTGTTGTCAGTTAAAGCAATAAAGTCTGCAGTTTGTGCTATACTGACAGAGAAGGTTGAGTTTTCTGAAAATACCTCAGGACTCAGCTAAAAGGGCAAAAGTGACCTTTCACTAAGCCACACCCACCTCAGTTACTGTTGCTACGTCCGACAAGCTTTCGGAGCGAGCACAGAGCTCGTGCCGTCACTAGCTGCGCTCTCTGGAAAAAGACTGTCTAATTTTTGGAAGACGGAGAAAGTGTACTCAGACAGAAGCAGACGGTTTGTTATCAGCCTTTGAATGATGAATACAGGAAGTCACAGTGACTCAGCAGAGAAAACAGGTTAGAGTTCTGAACATAGAGATACATGCTGAAGCCCACAGATCACAGTGCAGCCGCTTCCACTTCTTTCATCAAACAAGCAGGGACCCTCGTAACGATTCAGGACAACGGGAGGACACGTCTCTTCCTGTATTGATGTCAAAGTGTAGTTTGGTTTTGGGGTCAGGTTCAAGTTCAGGTTACCAGTGTTGCAAACTGTTGAGAGCTGCTATTTTCAGACTGCAGCCACAGACTTTAGCTTAGCTGGCCAGGCTTGCGAAGAGTGCTCTGAATAGCAATGAGCAACTCAAATTAACGAGCTAATATCAACTAATAACAACGTAACATGGACTTAATGTTTGTTTTAGGGTCACTATAACAGATGTAACGTCAGCTGTGCTTGTTTAACTGTGTGGAGTTCAACGGGGGAATAAGGAAGCCCGAACAGTTTTGCCCAGAGCATAATGTTAAACTTTTTATAGCGTTTGTTTTTAAAAAGTCGAAGAACGTATATCTCCTTCAAATTTTGCCGCATGACAAGCAACACTTTTAAAAGTGCCCCAGAGACAAATTTCAACCAAGACGAGTTTGAAATCCGCAGAACCAGCCTGAAAATGACGAAAATCTGAAAAGACTGTGTGAGTCTCCGTAAAGCACGGCCCTGCAGTTGTCGGACCCTGGTCAGAGCTTGCATCGCGTTAGAGGGCGGAGCTTGGCGAAAGGTCAAACGAAAGAAGAAAACATAATAATTTAAACAAGAGCTATTTATGTGTTCCTACTGCAAGTTCATGTTCCATACAAAAAATGCATCCCCCGAGTTATAGACTTCTCTTTCACCATGCAAGTCTGAAGGAAAAGGGTTTTTTGGGCCAAATGGCGTGACATGACTGACACAACATTTGATATTACACCATTTGGCCAGCATGCCTTTGAAGTCTGGCGCACTTTTGGGGGGCATGATGAAAACAGAGCGAAGAGGAGGAGGAGGTGCAGTAGTGTGGTTTTCTCCCAGAGGACATAAAATACATTATGCTGAAAGGTTGTTATAGAAATGAAGCACTATGTGGGCAAAAATAAGTTGCCCACCCCAGCTTTAAAAGTGCGTAAACGACATGATGAATTTTGTTCGATGTGTGTAATTTGCAAAGAACTGTATTTTACGTCTGTATCAAACAAGCTTGGTGCACGAGGCGTCTTCGAGCTCCTCCAAGCCTCGTCTATAATCATATGTTTTACCTTCGTCACAAAAGCACAAGTCATTATGGGGCTAGACAGCCTTATCACAGAAGCAGGATTCCTGGAATAATAAGCACGTATGAGACTCTTACTGGTACAAAGCTGCTGAGAGTCTGTTATTGGTTTCGCAGTGGATGTGGATTCTTGACGTGCAGTGAGAGAGGCCGGCGTGTGAGTCGTGGACTTCCTCATAGCTTCTTTCATCCGTTTCTCCTTGAGGAACCTATGAGCCAAAACACACATGGTCCTGAAAAAACATATCTGACGTGATGCTTCCATTTGGTGACGTAAAATGATTGTGACTCAAGGGAGAAAGTTACCTCTCCATCTTTTTGGAAGCTTCCAAATACATTTGCTTCTTTGAGACAGTGAACAGTGAGGGAACAAAGTCCGGACTCTCTGGATCCAAGGATGCTTTTCCTGTGAAGACATCCTCAGTCATTACGTTGTGACGCCGATGAGAGCCAATTCTGTGCTCGGTGCTGAGGCTAAGCTAAAACATAGTGTACAATAAACACCGTATCACACATGTAACACACCGTTTAATCCAACAGCTAAACTACCTAACGTGTAAATGCTTCCTCTGCTCACTGGTTAACAGTTATCATCCACGCTGCTCACACTTGTCAGCGCTGCTTAACGTGATGAAAACTGCTTATGGAGAGTCCCAGCTTTGTCCTTCCCGCTATTACAAATGTATCGTTATTATCGTTAGTATTTTAACTAAGCTGCATTTGCCTGTTTGTGAGAAACATGAGAGAAACCCTCGCCTGATATGAAATGGGCACTGCAGAGACGAGCATTCCGGATGATTTCATCGGTCCAATCTGTCCGTTTAATCGCTTGCAACCATAAACTTCTGCGTCTGGCGTCAAACGGCGTCTTCGTCGACGGTATTCTGTAATAATGAAGGTAATCTTGTTTTGTAAACCTGTTCTGACATCCAACAACACAGCAGGACATCTTTATTGTTGTGTTGGTCCCTCTTCTCGGGTACCTCTACTTGCTTCACAGTGTTTTTTTTGTTTTTTTTTTTAATCTACCACTATGCGCGCGCAACTGCGGTGACGTAACCACGGTGACCCGGCGTACACGGATAACCCGGATGTAAAAATTTTAATGTTTCGATTTATTGCTTTATATATTTTTTGTAGGTCACCAGGGTGTAAGAAACATCATTTTTTATGCTGTTCATTATTGTTGATAATTTACATTTTTATTCTCCGTGCATTTTATTTCATTCCTTTTTCTTTCTTTAAATAACATAAAAAAACATATAGTAATACTTTAATATATTTTAAAACCACAACCATTATTACCCGCCTTCCTCTTCACTATCATCATCTTCGTCATCCTCAAATTATTCTGCTCTTATTCTCATATGTCATCATCCTTGACTCATTTTATTTGCAGCATCAATGCTGGCGTAACACTGCCACCCACTGGTTTGATATTAGATGGACGCCGCAAATGAAAATTAGTAAACTACAACTTAATCCACTTCTTAGAATTAAAAAAAAATCAGAAACCAGTGATAATATTTTTTATCAGTTTGCCTGTCTTTTTTTTCCTAGAAGCATAGTGGGAATTTATTGCAGTTCAACTGAATTAATATTAGGTAAAGTATTAATCATTTGGTGAGGTCTGTAATTTTTAAATTTGTATTTTTATTATTTTTTAAAGTAGCAATTACCTCAAATAATAAAAGGTTATCAGAATCACTCGTTTGAAAATGGCAACAAACACAAGGCAAAATTGCAGAAAAAAAATACAAAATAAAGATTAACATTCCAACTATTATCAAAGCTGTCCTACTTTCTCTGAGCCAGCCTCCAAGTGACTTCACTTATGATGAATTTAATTAAGTTACCCACACTTACCTTCACACAACTTACACACACATTAGTGTAACAGAGAAGGAAGTTTCCTGTTGCATTTATTTTTTGGACGAGCATTCACCAAGCACAAAAACATTTCCAAGATGAGAAGTTTATTGGTTTGCAAATCAGCTGTTTTTACAAAAGCATAAGGAGAAAAAAAAAAAAACAACGTTTGGAGAAGTTTAACACAATGGAGGAATGTACTGTCTTCATCTAAACACTGGTCCAGCGCACATTTTCAATGAGACACAAAATCAGGGTCAGGATCTCGGGATATTTTGGGAATTTGCAACACGTTCTGGTTTCTGTACATCAAATAAAAAGCTGCTCAGCTGAAAAACAGCAGATCAAATAGCCCACGGAAGGAGCCAACATGATGCTGGGAAACATGAAAGACCGTCAGAAGCTCAAAGTCACAACAGTTACTGCGACATCCCGGTGATCCTCAGACTTGGTACATCCCAGGAAACACTCAAACTTTTATGATGCCTTCATATAAACAGCATAAAATTGTACGTTACCATTACAGTAGGTATGACAATACCACACACACAACCCTGCTGGTTACACTGTAATAAATATAAATGATGATGATTGTACGACCACACAATACATTAGCAACAGATCAGCCTACTTCTACTCATTTTCATACTGTAAATGAAAATCATGATGTATCTCTTACAACAGTCATGTAGGTTTTAGCACTTTTTAGAGAGTTGTTGCATTGTTCTACACATTAAAAGTCAGAGGGGGAAAAATCCTATTTTAGTCCATATTCTTGCTTTATGCACCCTCGTGTTCAGAGTGTAATTTGGTGAGCACTAAACTGGAATCATAGGCTATAAAAGCAAACAGGTCAAACAAAAATAAAATGTAACCACAAGGGGAAATCTGCTATATAACACGTCTGATACAGTGAGAAAAAGAAAAAGAAAAAAAAAGAGCATGCTTGCCTGCAGCAGAAACTGGCAACACAAATTCTCCATCTTTCCTGTGTACAAAAAGCCAGGTCTTAGCTTACATACACAACAAAATGCTCTCTGCTTGCAATTTAACTTGAGATTCGCCATGTGAAAACAAATGTGTACATCCAAAGTCTAAAAGCAGGGTAACATACAGC
This sequence comes from Naso thynnoides, assembly GCA_029783665.1. NCBI lineage: Eukaryota > Metazoa > Chordata > Actinopteri > Acanthuriformes > Acanthuridae > Naso > Naso thynnoides. The sequence goes on from JAQLOL010000003.1 coordinate 23,608,121, forward strand.
CCCGGGTCAAATAAACTGCCTCTTTTTACATCCGATTTTTAACTGAGGATACGGCGGCTGGTCTGGATCTGAAATAACTGAGGTGAATATGAACAGTATTTACATCTGGGTATTTATCATCAGATTACAATCAGGAAGAGAAGAACATTCAGTTTTTCAGTTGCATTTTTAAAGGGTTGAGAACAATTAAAATAATATTTGACCGCAGGAATGAATATTTCCCAGGATAGTTCTTCAAAGCATGTGGGATCATTAGGAGATAAGGAACAGGGACAATAGACATATATATGTTGAGGTTTTCTAAGCACGTGTACCGAAACTGTTTTTTTTGTTGTTGTTGTTGTTGTTTAACTGGAATACCAGCAGTTATGAGTCCCTCTGGTGGACACTAGCACCGCTTCTAAAGTGCAAAAGTACCAAATTATTAAGCTAAAGTACCATCAGCTCATCATGTACCTGCACTGCATCCAGCTGTGCAGAAAACTGACAACACACTGCCCTCCTGCACAGCTGGAAAACCCACAACAGACCCAAAAACAATGTGCTGAAGCAGATTTAAACTGAGCAAAACACACACTCAGCTCCCTGCACATACACTCAAGCTCCCCGTTTTAAGCCCTTTAATTCAGGAAGTCTTGAATTGTTCATCTCCCTCCCCCAGAATTCCTAGCAACAGCTCTAGCACTGCCGATGCCGTTTACATAAGCTTGTATTAAACTTCACTTTAACACACATCTGGTTTGCACATCCATGAAACACACAGCTGAGTTATGGTCATAATCTTTACATGGTGTACAGTATACTAGATAGAAAGAACACAAAAACAGCATCCTAAAAAAACACACCCTGTCAACACAGATACATTATTTGTACATATTTTTTCTGCTGTAACACTGGAGTAATGACGCTTCACAGTGGCTCACTTCCTTTCAAACTACACTCCTCACTGGCCTCTTGTACCAAACTGTACTCATTTCCTGTTTGTGTCCCAGATAGACCCTGGCACAGCGCTCGCCAAGCAAATACAAGGAACAAAGTCGACCCCGTCAGACCAACCAGGAGGAAAGAATTCTGCAGTCAGTCCAAGAGCAGCAACTTTATTGCTACATGAAAGGAGCTTATAAGTACTCAGTGCATGTATAAAATGCAGCCTCGCTGTATTTTGATGAATGCTGCACACAGCTGCAGCCTACTTAGCACGGACAGCGATGAGAATTCCTCAAAGTGTGCTCAGAAATCTAAAGGAAGCATCATTAGTGTGAGTGATGGTACAAATCACTTCCAGGGAGCCCCACAGTGGAGTCAGTGCAGCTGTTCTGGCTTACTCCAAATTAGCCACAGCAAAGGCTGATGGGAAACCTTGATTAGCTTGTTAAGATCAGGTGTAAAAATGTCTAAGTCTTTCTGGTACTTCTGTGCAGTCTTGTAAGACGTTCTGCCAAAAACTACTTTTTGCTGCTTCGCGCAAAAAAAACTCAATCAGAACCATGACACAGCATTGAGAGCATGCATACGATTTTCTGTTTGATATGAGCATCTGTGTCCAAAGACCATCAAAGCTTTGCAACCTGTTTCAAGTTTTCATTCATTTATAAACATCTAGTTTAATTACTTACTTTTCCAAATTTATATAGATTAAAAGCCATTTAAAGGAACAACGTTTGGGTTAACATTTTAAGTATTTTACCAGACACTCCCTTGTCTTTTTAGTTTTTAATGCAGACAACAATGACAACTGAAGATGTTTTATGATAAATTAAAATATGATACATTTTCTCAACTATTCTCACCTGCAGAACTGAATGTTTATTAGACGTTTTGGCAAATACAAAAGACACACAAAAGTCATTTTGTCCCACCTGGCAACCCAAAACTTGTTCCTCTAAATGGTTTATCTGTAAGTAAACTGTTACTCATTACTGAAGGGTTAGTTACATCTTATAAAACCTTTACACAGCAGCTGGTAGTACCAAGTCAATTCTTACCTAAATCCTCTGTGTGTGTTCATATGATACTGTAGGATGTAAACAGAGCACCTAAAACATAATACTCTTAATACTGTGAATTTCGCTTTGAAGAAAACTTCCATTATCAGATTTTCTTTCTGCCTTGGCCCGTGTGGGCCGGAATGATTAAATGACAAAACCGTGTAATAGAAAGATGTGACTGCTTTATGTCTATGTGCTTCAGAGTGGACAAGACGCTGATGTGGAATGATTCAGGGAACATTTTAACACATAAGACCAAAAAATGAACTACAACAGCACCGGCCACACATTAAGTAATAAGTTTGTGCATCACTATAACTTCTATGCTACTTCAGGAACATGAATACTTTACATTCAAAATACCATCAGGATGTTATTCTGCTTCCAAACAGCCGCCTCACTGCGGAACGAGATCTAAGGTTTCAGATTCTACTTTGAGTTTAGTTCAGCCGACATCTGTACGCTTCCAGCACTGTTTCTTCTAAATACTAACTGAAGCGAGTATTTATTGTGTTATACTAAGTTGCATATTGGTTTAGTGTACAATTCAGGTGGGTTTGCACGGAAAAGTGTGTCCAGTGAGAGCAACAGTGCAACTCATTTGAAAGCCATTTCCTCACTTTGCAGAGTAAACAGTCACAATTCTACTTCCTGTTTCGCACATAGGACTTTTGATGTGCAGGAGAATGAGCTGCTAAGACTCCAAACACACGCTGTGTACCATGCAGGACGCTCTCCAATTCATCTTATCATGATGTAATCCTCATTTTTGGGAATTTAGGTCGGTGAGACTGCAGCGTGTTACCATGACAACTAGGATAAACCCAAGGGGAGGGCCGGGGAGTCTCACAGAGCTGGAGATCCGTCAGCAGAGAAAACAGGGTGGAACACCGTCACCGCGCTCTATTGTGGTCGGAAGATTAAGTTTTAGACGATAACTGCAACAATTAACACACACCCAGCTGTTAACCTGTTTTATCTGATATGACAAATCCTACTTCTGATTTTTTTTAAATTAGTCACGGCTCAGATTGAACATCTTAACACTGCTCGGGTCCAATACTGCAGAATTTTACAGCTTTTCTGTTACTGCTGTTGGGTGAAAACATCTTTCAGAAATATGATCAGTGTCTCGTTTTAGCTTCATCAATATAATTTTTCCAGTTTATCCAAACGATTAGAGGTTGCAGAATTAAAATATTAAATCAAATTTTGAGATATATAGCTCTTTCATATTAGCTGCTAAGTGCCAGATATTTTTCCTGAGTTATTATTTTCTACAACATCTGAGTTCATTTTCCATCCTTGTGGTTTCTTCACACCTGCCTCTTTCTCAGCATCCCTAAAGGATTCAACACAAAACGATGAATGTGCTATTAATAAGCAGTGAGATCCCTGATCTGACACAACTGGGGCTACAAAGAGAAACACCTGAAAATGGAGCAAACACATTCATGCTCAAAGCATCATCCTAGCAGATCCTGCATAAAAGGAAAGGAACGGAGAGAAGTGAATAAAATGTAGCAGAAGAACTCTAACTTGTCACCAGCTGGAGCCTTTTTCCAGTCGCTATGCTGCTGATGCAGTGCTGCATGACGGGTTATGGATGACAACGTAACAACAGGCGCACATGTTTGTGTGTGTGGTCAAGTCCTTGCTTCGCACACGACTCGCAGAGCAGGAAGATCGGGGAGTTAACCAAGCTTGGTGATCTGTAGATCTCCTTGTATCCGTACTGTGTCGATAGAGGGCAAAGATTTTACTTTGTGATAAAAGTCAAAGAGCTGGTGTCCGTCCACGAATATCCGGAACCTCTGGTGCTCGCAGTGGATCTCAATCTGCAGGGAGGGATGACAGAAGAGATCGAGAGAGAGAGAGGGAAGACAGAAAGAGGGAGAAACAGAGGAGATATGACCATGTAAATCATAAATAATTCACTTTCAGATCAAGCAAATTAAATTTACAGTTTATTATCAGCTCATAGACGCAATGACACTAGCAAAGGAGCATCAAACTGTAAAAAAAAAACCACATAAAGATGAGCTTAAAGGAACAGTTCCACATTTAGAGAAACATGCTTACGATTATTAGTTTTCTTGCAGTGTTAGATGAGAATTCGCTGCATTTCTTACTGTAATGTGCATCATTTAGAGGAAGGAAACACATAATTTGAGTGAAAACTGAATCTGAGGATTGTAAAGGGGCAACAAAGGGAAGCTCACACCAAGATATTCTCACCCTATAACAAGACAAGATTAAAACCTGGTATATGGCCATTTGGTGAATGTGTTTTTTGTTGTTGTTGTTGTTGTTATTGTTGTTGTTGTTATTGTTATTGTTGTTGTTATTGTTGTTGTTATTGTTGTTGTTGTTTGTTCTGGGGGGGTTTTGGCCAATGTGTTTTAGTAATGTGTAATAAGAGCATGTCTGGATATTAGTAGTTGTTATGCGGTAGTCTTAGTAAGTCAATCAAGACATAAAAGGATGAATAATATAGCTGTGCTTTGAGGAACAACAGGGCGTTTGCATTATGTGGTGCAATGAGAGGGATGAAGACTTTGTGTGGGCCTGTTGTCTTTTTTTAAATTTTCATACGTGAGGCTACGTTATAGACCACACAGTGCTTAGGTACTCTTAAGGGCATTTACAAATGTTTCTGAATAAAGTCAATAATATGTCATTGGAAACAAATCTAAAATGTTGATATTCCTGACAAACAATTCTGAGCGAAGTTTAGAAAGAAAGGTTCAGTATCGGATCTCCTCTGTCCTCTTGCTGCTGCTAGAGGAAGGGCTGGTGCTGGTTGTCTCAGTCAGCAGCAGAGAGTTTGTGAGATTTTAGATTTGTGGAAAGCTAAGCTAAACAGTTAAACAGCATACGGACAGCTTCCTTCTTAAGCTAGTCTGTAACAATGAGCTGCTAGCTGCAGAGCTAGCGTGCTGTGCTTGTGACTGTCTAAAAACTGATCCGCAGAGATAGTCTCCTCTCAAATATAAACTGACCTAATTAGATCGGCAAACACAATATCGCTGTTTCACGTTAAAAATCAGCCCTCCTGTGACGGACACACCACATCAGGAGGGAAAGCGAAGCAGACTTGCATTTAGGAACAAACCTGCTTCCTCAAACTTCTGCTTCTCAACCTGCTTGTCAAGTCTCCAGAGACCAGTTTTAGACCATAAAGCACATTACTTGTTTCAACAGCCAATTGGCTGGTAGCAACAACACCTGTTGCTAAGAAGCACGGTGTAGAGCAGCCAACAGAAACACATGCTCTCTAAAATGACCCGTGATTGGCCCAAAAGTGCCCGTCATGCTCTGAACACAGAGCCAAGGAGAGGTGCAGAAGTCTGGTGTTCTTTCAGACGAACCGAATTACAATACGCCGAAAGGTTATTATGAAATTTTTGCTTAGTGACACCAAAAATAAATTGCCTAC
>JAQLOL010000003.1:23613647-23628099 GCA_029783665.1 Naso thynnoides
ATGAAATTTTTGCTTAGTGACACCAAAAATAAATTGCCTACCCCAGCTTTAAAGCTCCAATATGTACACCATGTCGTCTGTGTGTGGTTTGGGGCTAAGCAGGTAGTGTACGTCATGTTTTCATAGGATTTTTTTTCACTGAAAACAGCATCTTAAGGCACATAGCATGTCCTTTTATCACTGTGAATTTAGAAACACTGACAAATGCAGCTTTATCAACAGGAAACAATTACTTGACACAAGGTTTGAGGGGTTTGGTGAAAGAGAGGGGTTCACATTTGATCGGTTAATCCCTATTGTTGAGTCAATTCCATACAAGTGTGAATCACAACTGGACTAATACCTACTATCAGCTGTTTAAATGCACTTCAGTAAGTAGTAACCCACCAAAATTCTCTTTAATAAATAAGCTAAAAGTGAGTCCATGTAAATTTTTTGCTCTTACACCTGTGTTCACATATAGTCACACACTGAATCTAAACAAACCAAACACAAAAAAGCAACAGTGCAAACATCTCTCCATACAGTTTGGATCAAATAAATCAAACTTGCAGGTGTGATCTCACTTCCTGAGGCGAACTGTTTCCATGAGCTTGGTCACAGAAACCAGCCGGGCTGTTCTGGAACCGCAGCACATCATGTGTCTGTCCGCATGCCTCTGAATTCAGGAGGTGGTGGAGGCAATCTGCACCACAGCCTAATCTGCAGCCCCCCAGCTTCAGACACAGTCATGACTGGGCTGACCTGCCTGATCACGCTCCATCCACAAACAATGACACATTATCAGAGAGACGCCGTTACATAACCAGACGCAGGGATCACCTCTAAAAATAAGCCAAACATGGAAGTCTTTTGTCTTCAAAGCTCTCAGTTTATTATGAATTCTTTTAAAGACATTAAGGAGCAGAATCTCTCTTTCTAAAAGCTGTTTGCTCACTTTGGATTCAAACACGTCATCATATATTTTTAGTCAAGCACCATATGTGTCATTGCTGAAGTATTCTCGATTCATTAGAGCGGAATATGCTACCAAAGCTAACACGTCCTCAGGTCTTATGAGAATTACTCATCATGCATACATGCTGCTGCACAACCCCCCACTTCAATTAGCATATGAACAGCTGATGCTGCCCCTAATGCAGTTATCAGAACTCAGCTTTCATTTACAGTATATGGACATGATGTAGCATGGAAAGCATTTCCTGTTTGTCTCTCACTGCTACACTTAAGAGGACCTTATCATTTCTGTTGCAACATGTGATTATTTGTCTAACTGTTGACTGTTTGCGAAGCGATAGACTGCGTTTCAACACAAGATAAAGTCCAGCCAAACACACTTGCGAACATATGAAACAAAAATATTTTAACAGTTTTGTGCCCGGAGTGTGAAAGTAAACACGGTTTCCTTTTTGCATGCACACACACACATGCAACTTCAAGGAAAGATTTCCAAAAAGTGTGTGTGCCACCCCTATTTGAACTATTGTCTCAACTTACTCCTCTTTGTTTACATGCTACTATCTTGCTTCGACTGTTTGCGCTCTTCCACAGTATCTTCTGTTTTGCGTTTGCTTTGTTTTGTCTTGGCACCTTACTGACTCCTGTATTTGCACTTCTTTGCACCAGTGGCTTCAAAACAGCTCTGAAAACCCTTTTGCCTGTCTAACAACACACTGTATCAACAAGTTGTTGTCAAGCATACTCCAGCCTTATGTGTTTAAGAGCTGATTTCCCATTTAAACTTATTCAAACATTAGTTGCGCGTGCAAGAAATCCCGGAATGCACCTGCTGAGTAGATTCAGCTTTAAAATGAGCTGGTTTACATAATAAATATTCACTGAGGGCTCTTGTTGTCTGGCTGTCTGCAGAGTGAAATAGCAGCAATGAAATTATAGCAATAATGGCCAAATAAGATCCAAAGGAAATGAGAACCAACTGCAAGTGTAACCAGGATAATGAAAACAGGCCAAGGATGCCAGGAGAAAAGAGAGCGTCCCACAGTCTTCATGAACATGTGTTTTACAAAAATCAACAAAGACTGGCAACCCCCACCTTCTTCAAGAATGTAAAAAAGCATCTTTACCCTAAAAGGCTGATCAGGGATGAAGGGAAAGTAGGCGGTGGACGCCTCCTCTCCCATCCACTTCCCAGAGATGCGGGCGCTGCGCAGGAACTGGCGGTCAGTGAAGCGGGCGGTCAGTTTTAGGGCCACATCATAGGGGGGCTCTTCCTTCTCTGAGTCACGGCCGCAGGTCAGGCTCACGTCAAAGCTGAAGTTAGGTGGAAACAACGGATTGAAGAGTCAGATAAACAGCATGTGAGTCCACCAGCTAATCTGGAATAAATCGTAATACATAATTCTGCAGTGCTGTGTAAAACCAAACCAATACGCGGGTTAATTATGCATAATCCCTGCTGCTAGTTTGGGTTTGCACCCCCTCCCCTGCAGCTGTGCTGTTGACACACAACCATCTTTACAAACTTGCAACAAACAGCTGCGTATTTGGAGGCCTGGAGCAGTTCTGTGGGCCGGAACATTCTCATGAACTTCTGCATGCTAACTGTGCCAACAGCAGCCATGAACATGATGAGGTCATGAGGGGGGTTTCTTCCAAGTTTGACACAAGTCTCCATGTAGGGTAAAGACACACCCAAACAAGTCTGCCTCACTGGCTCCTCTTTTTTTCCCTTTGGCCCCCCTTTTTTCTCCCTGCTGGTTGGGGAACGCCCTGTCTCTGCATACTTAAAAAGTCCCCATTCTCTCTTCCTACCCACGCCTTTCTCAATGTGTCCTATAGTGGCTGTGCAAGTCTGACAGGCCTGAGAACAAAAAGCCTATCTGTACAATCAGTCCCCATGCATATGACATCAAATGGGTGTGACTGGAGTGAGATAAAGCTAAGCCCCAGATAAGGTACGCATGCATTGCTGCGCACTATCTTACCTGTCTGGCTCCAGATCCACGATGCCCATCACTATGATCTTCTTCCCTGGCCGCATACCGCCCCGGATGCGCCCGCTGAACGGCACCGTCTATGCAAATTACATTGAATTCATGAAGCAAGAGCCCGGAGCGAGCAGCAGGCATACTTAAAACACAGTTAAGGCATCTTTCATACCAGGAGACGTGATAAATCCTCCTTATCAGGTGAGATGAGGCCGGGGTTCCCCAGCGAGTCGTTCAGATGGTCATCTTCCACATTCTTCAACACCAGTGACAAAAGACACAGGATGCAAACTGTCATTTATCGCTCTGGCAGGTAGGACATGAACTGGCCTGAGTGAGGTTAACCCCCCAGCATGAGGCTGCAGGCCTGTTTCTTAATAAACACACACAATGTGGCCTCGCACGCGGCTCTTCCCGACAATGACGAGCTGGCAGCAAACCTGTCATGTCCCTATCGGAGATCCGTGTCGGATTAGAAATTAGCCAAATAAACTTGCACCTGCGGTGTAAATGCGCACATTCAGAGCGCCGGCTGAGCGGCCTAGGTGAGCACACAGCGTCGATTCGTCTCACCCGTTACCTCCAACATATTGGATTTCCTCCCCTGCCACAGATGAAAGAGGAGTCGCCTTGCGCTGTGAATGCGCTGCGCACGGCGCTCCGCATTTACAATAAGCGCCGGATAATCGACACAACGGTGCGCTTAAATCAAATCCGCAGGCCATCATGCACAGGGAATAAAAAAGCAACACATCTCACTCCCGCCCCGCTTCCCGTGAAGCTCCAAGATACTCACTATTCCGTCCTTTTCCGCTGCTTGCACCGCCATCTTGAGCAGAATGGCATAGGATGCGTATTATCGGAGCAGAGGCAGCCCTGCCGGGGAGACGTGTGGTGTGTCAGCGTCGTGGCACTGACTCAGGAGGATTTTCCTGTTCCTGCTCCTATTCCTGGCTCTCCACGTCCGAGCGGGCCTGACAGCGAGCACAGCCACCCAGCGGGACACCCCTGCGCTCCACTGTCCCTCCGAAATGGGTGGATATCTGCTGACGTATGCTTTATAATAATTACAGTCTGAAAGCTTAATCCCCTTCTGTTGGAGAAGCTAATCAGACAGATTTTCCTCAACCCTTCACCCAATTAGGCAACACGCGCTTTGGGGCTTTTTACGCCCAAAGTGGGAAAAAAAAAAAAAACAATCCTGCAAAAATGAAGGAACAAAACAAAGTGAATACGTGGTGAGTGTGTGAGCGTCAGGCTGCAGCACAGCTCAGTTTGTGTGGGACACAGCGGGGCTCTGGCCTAATTGGCCAAAGTGTGCGCGCTCAATACTTCCGAATGATTAAATAACACCGTAGGCCTCTGATGCTAAAAATAGCTTTAAATAGAGCAGTTTCTGCTCAGCTGTGAGTGTGGGACATTAATTGCTCTTCAGCGAGTGAAGTGGAGACTCGCATTGTGCCACTGACTTTTGCAAACACACCTCCCTCCCTTCCTGTCTTTCTCCCTCCCTCATTCAATTCCTGTGCATGCCCCCCCACTGTTTGTGTCTCTCTTCCAGGCTGGTTTGGTTTAGCTGATCCTTTCTGCCTCCCTGTGGACATTCAAAGGCACTACAAGCAGGAGCAACATGTCAGAGACTTTAGCGTTACATAGTATCATTGGGGATACTCTAATAAATCCCCTTCAATGTTATTTCAAGTTTTACATGAATATTTGACATTTTAAACAAGGAAACATGTTTTACATGAAGCAATAAGCTGTATTTTGAATGACTTCCCAGTTCTTCTGCCATCAAGAAGTGTTCATTTAAAAATTCTGTAATTGTAAAATCCGTAATCAAGAAAATTATGTGGTTTCCTCTCTTAAACTTTAGTTACTTAAATCCTTACGCGGTCTGTGAGTGTTTGTGATGAGTCTCATGTTTTGTGCTTCCATCTTGTGGTTTCTCTGGGAACTACAACATGATCACAAAGCATATTCTGAAAGTAATTTTAACCTAATTTGTCCAAAAATCTTCCTTGCAGAGCTTTGAATGAGATTTGAGCTGCCTCGGATGGAAGAGAGAGAACATTTTATGTCTCTGTTGGTGAACCAACCTGATGACACAAAGTCATACCTCGAGAAAGTAAAGGTGAAATGCAACAAAATGCACCCCTGAGGACATCATACTGAAGATAAAGGATCCTTGACCAGTGAGATGACCGCAAGCTCCTGCAGGTAGGTTGTTTAACACTGTATCAGTTATTAATCCTATCGAGTTATTTTTGTTTTTTTGGTCTTTGTAATAAAAACGTCAAAGTTACACAGATAATTGTGCAAAAAATGTTTAAAACTGACACCCAGAAAACACAGATCCTCAAATTAAAATTTTCTTCATTTTAATTTTTTAAAAGTGAATCTTGTCGCAGTACATTAAATTACGTGTCAAAGTTGATCATTTTTACAGCGCAGCATCGCGCAACTAATGCGTCTGAATGAATGAGTCGATGTGGTCTGCAGCAGCTCTCTGTTGTCCGGAACTGCCAAAGAATTATGAGAAAGGGACCAGATAATCACCGACAGCTAGTCATCTCTAAATTAGTTCTTGCCACGGCTTAGTATGACAGATACAGGGAACAGTTAGTCCGACTTCACTGTAAAAACTCCCACGGCGCATCTGCCCCCCCCCCCGCTGTCCCTCCGTGCTCAGACCCAGCCACCGGCTCTCCGGTCCGCCCTTCTCCCTGCTGCCATGGCTGCGGAGGCTGCCGGTCGGGATGATGCGACGGCCGGTCCTGCGGACTGCACCGAGATGGAGGAGAGGGTAAGATGCTTTCGGATGATTTATGATGCTCTCTTTGCGAAAACGTTCATGAATGAGACTGTCTTTTGACAGCAGGCCTCTCCGGTCTGTGTCGCGCCGCTGCAGCACGATGGGAAGGATCTGCAGGGTGCAAACCGCCGCAGCAACCTTAGCTATTTATGTTTTTATTTTGATACAGTGTTCAGGGAAACAATAATGTTTGGAGGGAGGGAGGACGAGGTTTATCATTTGCCACAGAGAGATGGGAGGAGAGAGGGGGCGCCGCGCCACGCACTGCCGCTGCAGATCTCACATCCTGTGTGACGCGCTGATGTGAAAGAGAGAAGTGGAAGTGCAGCAGCTGGTCGCTCGGTGCATGTAGGCTACCGAGGCTCAGCTGCTTCTAAACAGTCCGACAGGAGCCATTCTTCTGCGGTTTGGAGCTCACTCGCCACGTTTGTGCGGAATCCCGGGAGATTTGAGCGCGCCTGTCAAGCCCGTTTTCTTCCACTTGGCGGTGACGCAAGTTGGCAGCAACTTGGCAGGCAAGGTAGGATTTTTTTTCCCTGATCAGGAGAGTAGAGCAGGGCAGAGTGGGAATGAAATGAGAGGCTTTGTTGGGTTGGTTGAGGTCTTTATTAGAAGAGAGTTTCCACCAGAAGAGCTGCAGAGGCACAGTGAGGTGTGTTCTTCAGTTACAGGCTTGTTCTTCACGGGACTGCACCCGAAGACTGTTATAGCACTGATTTATTACTGAATTATGCATTAGGATTAAATAATCATTAACTTTAACTGTTAAAATCACAAATTACAAGAGCTCAGATTCTTCAGATTTAGAATTACAGCCATTAATGATTGAGAAAAGACAACTTGTGAAGCTGAAACCAACAAATCAATTTGTGCAAAATACCAACAAAACTATATTTTTTGGATATTGTGGGTAAAAAACAGAGTAAATCCTCCTGTTACAGGCTGTGGAGAAGGGTGTGTGTGTGTGTGTGTGTGTGTGTGTGTGCGAGGTGAATATTCTTCTGAAAAAAGCATCCCTCCTCCACCTGAGCTGAACCTGTTCTTCCACTCTTTATGGGCTCTGATGTTTGTGTCAGCTGATGCTCACGAGCTCTTTAGTCGTTGTCTCTCACTCCTCAGCTGCTCTTCATCCTTTCCACCTCTCAGGGTGAGTGTTTTCTTAAGTTGTTGCTTTATCTTCCATCAAGTTGACATCTACTTTCAGTAGATGAGTTTATCTCTTTTTTCTCTCTAAGTGTTATCTTAGCTGCCTCGGTGGATCTTATCTGTGTTCAAAATCAGATGAAATGATCAAAGCTAGCAAAGTAAAGAAACAGCAGCGAGATCGTTCTCGGTGTATATTTTTGCAGATGTGGGCTACAGTGCCAAAGGGGAGGCCAACCAAATGCGTCAGATTATGCAATGCAATCTCTCTAATCTCTTCGGTGGGAAATGAGAAATGCTGGATTAAAGGAGGGAGTTAGTTGGAGACTGGGGAAACCCATGAAAGAAGGTCATTATTAGAGATTACTGGGCAAAGGATTGTTTTTACGACCCAAATACTTTACTGAAGCTCGACAAGATGCAAAGAAACCACCAGGAATAAGAGAGAATGTGAGTTGTTTGGTGTGTTGTTTCAGAGATGAAATTCACCTTGGATTTTTGCTCTTAAAATCAAACAAATTTTTTCCTCACTTGTATTCTCAAGAAAAGACTAATCTTGTCACCTCCCTTGTTTGCAGTTTCTATCAGCTGCTTGCAGCAAAGCTTTTAAACCCATCGCCACTCCTACTGATGGAGCCACGGACTCTAGCACGGGAATAAAACTCAGTCAGGAGGAAAATGTTGCTTGATTGTGTTTTACTTTGTTTCTCAGACATCTGTTCATCAAAACTTTTATTGTAGCCATCTACGCCTAGCAGAGGTTTCCCCTCTGCTCTCCATCTCATCATGTGTTGCACTCTGAGCACACCGGACATTTTAATCGTTTTCATTGAACGTTACATTGAATTACTCTTGATACATTTTTAGTAGTAAGAAGTGTCTTAGAATGTGCGTGTTGTAAATTTAGGGTGATTTATTAGCAGCCTAGCATGCAGACAAATCAGTGTTTTACAGTGAAAAACCAGGAGAAATCATCTGAGCAGAGTGCTTTGCACTGAAGGATACATTTGTCTGGTGGTTTGGATATGATCACAGCAACATGTTGTAAAAAGATGCATTCATTCCAACAGGTTGTTGTGTTTTTAAGGGTTGATATAATATGTATGTAGGCTTTTCTTATGTGAGGCTAATAAACAAAGGAGTGGGGGGGCGTAAATTCTCTCCAAATTCTTTGTGAGCGTAAAAATACTCTGCCACTAAAGCTGATTTCTGCCTCTGGCTGAGTTAAATGCAACTGTGAAAGAACAGCAAGTGTGAGACTTGTGGCATGAGTGAAAAACAGAGATGGAGACGAAACAACTCTGCCCCTCTTTCATAGTTTGTGTATTAGTGAATAATGTTTTACAATGAAGCCACTTTAGAGACAAAAAATGGCATCGTCAAAGATTCTAGCAACTTTACATCCTTTTTTTAACAAATGGCATTTTTACAGATTTATCTGTGACTTTATCTGAGAAAAACAGGTGCAACAAATGTGGCACTTTTGAGTGAGAGGAAGTGAAAAAGATAGAAGGAGATATGACACATTTTGTTCTTCTTTGTATTTTAGGAACATACAGCAACAAAAAGTTAAAAGATGCAAACATACAGTGTTGTAGAGATATTTCCATCTGTATTTTATACCACTTCATTGTACTCTACATCTTTAGAAGTATTTCAAAAAAACTCAAGATCCTTCAGATTGATCGCTTACAATCCCAGGAAGCCTTTTAAATTAAGTGAAAAACATATTCTGGTTGTGCCAACATTTTTTAACTGATATTGCCTCATATGAGTCCTTCCTCTTTGGAGGAAGAGTATTTGTATGAATGCACCTCCAAAATACCTTCATTAATTTCTGCAAACAATTCAGTGACAGAAAACTTTCTTTTACCCTGAACGTGCATGTTAAACAACCTTTCATCAGGTCTTAAAAACATGTCTGCACACGAGGACACCTGCAACTGTACAAATCTTGACTGTTGCTGCATCACAAGCCCCCACAATGTTTGTGCATATGACAGTTTGAATCAAATGACCTCATGAGTTTAATGTTTTCTCGCTGTGATATGAGGAGGGTTTCTCTCTTTAGGGCTGGGATTACATGTCACATTTCGGATCCCTGATAATGATCAGTATTTATCCGCAGACAGTCATGAAGTTTGTCCTTGATGTTCATTAACACAGTATCTTATCTCTCTTATCTTCCAGCTGAAGGAGGGGAACATGAGGGCTGATCTGGAGGCTTCTCAGCCTGCTGGACAGGAGGATTTTGCAATCAGGTGTCGGGATGTGTGCCGATCATACGGCAAACTGAAGGTGCTCAGCAATCTCAACCTGAGTGTACCACAGGGACAAATGTGAGTGGAGCGTAATGATCCATATCTGTCATCAGGGCCGTGGCTTCAGACAGTTTTTTCCACTGATAAGACATTTATCTGTTTATATAACTCACCATCAAAAGTGTATTTCTCTTCTTATCTCTTGTGCTTGAGCATTTTTCTTCAACAAGGTCAGGTAATAAGGAGAGAGTTTGCTAATGAACCTTGTATTGAAAAAGCTAAAAAACTTACTACATCTCCCTTTCAATAAAATGTTCGTGCTGTAAGTTTTATTTTCTGCGTTCAGCTCCCTCCTTGCAGCATGAAACAGGCACCAACAATACGTCTGTTCTCGACATGCAAATGAGGCCGCAATGTCTCAGGTGAAATGTCTCCTCACCTTCTCCTTTTTCATGTATCTGCTGACCGATCGCTTGACTGATCAAAATATCTATTTCCTGTCATACAGTCGGCCCAACATTCAGTAAAAACACGTTGTTTGGCTTCTCAAAGCTGAAACTCCAAAGGTCAGATAGAGGGAGCTTTTTAAAGCTGGGGTAGGCAATGTTTGGAAATCAAGCTAGCTGTAGCACTGACTCCTAAAGGCCAGTTTATGCTTTGTCTCTCAGCATGTTTGATAAATGCTGCTTGACAGGAATGAAAGAGTACTGTGACCTTTATTAATATATGCTTTGACGAAAGGTTTCACTTGTCTCCGTGGTAACCATATTTGGCATGAAACATAAAATATCAACAAGGAAGTTCAGTTTAAAGTGTCTCCACGGTGACATTAACACCGTGCTCCAGCTGGCGTTTTATTACGCTACGAAATATGATGTCCAAATGTACCAAAACTCTCCAGGTATGCGACATGAAATGAAATTTTAAAGCGACACATTTTTCTGTTGAAATGATGTCATTTTTGTCGAGCCAGAAAGTGTAAATTGGCCTATAGAAAGCAGCTCTGCTGCCCCCTCCTCTCCCTTTTTTTTTTTTGCTGCGGCTTGCATTGTATTTAATTTGTTGATGCTCTCTTTTTTAAGGTCATTTCACACCAGAGAGTCACGACGAGACATAACAGTTGCAGGGAAAGTTGCAGCAGCGTAAACGGGTCCATCTCAGCTTGACTCAGGCTACCAGAGGCAAATTATAGAAAATAAAGCTTGTCAGTTGTTTCAAACCGCCAATCAGCTCATGGCGACGTCACCTGTGGCTAAGAGGCACAGCATGGAGCAGCCAATAGGATCAAACGCTATCTGAAATGACCCCTGATGAGCTGAAAAGTCCCATCACAGTCTGAATATAGAGCCAGGGAGAGGTGCAGAAGTCTAGTATTTTTTCAGACCACCTGATTGCTGAAATGCTGAAAGGTTATTATGGAATTTTTGCTAAATGACACCAAAAATAAACTGCCTACCTCTGCTTTAAAAGTTAGAAACATCATTCTAAAATGAAAGTTGAAAGGCATGTCTTTTAAGTTTATAGTCCTGCTCCGACTGAACTGAAATTTTTCATGTTATTGTTGGTCATAGTGAGAGAGCAGCAAGAGGTTAATGTAGGTAAACACATGACAGGGTCCCTTTTCTAACACATAGCTGCATTCCTGAGTTGACAAATGAGATGAAGAGGATTGAGGAAGAACATGAACCTCGAATCGGAAACAGTTTGGACTCTTTATCAGGTGTTTGTTTGTTTTTTTTCTAAACTGCACTCGTGCACAGAAAATAATAAAGACAATTGAGTTTCTCGCTTCTCTTGCCAGTTGGAACTGAGCTAAGTTACAAAGCTGAGATAGAGTTTCACCTGGAATGCAAACAGAGAAAATAACAGGTTTATTTTTGCATCAAGCATTGAGCATGTGACCTGCTCTGTTTGTATCTTTAACACAGAATTAAGAATTTTAAAATTAAGTACCTTTCACACAATTTTAAATAAAGTACCTTTTAGGACCTTTTGGAATAGGTTGTGCTTTTATTAAGAGTACTTTAACTACAATAATCAGCGGGTGTGGAGACATTACTCAACATTACTCTGTTAACGAGTGAGCTTCAGAGTTGCTGGTAGGCAGTAGGCAGCTTTTAACTCTTGACACAGACTCAGTGGCTGTATTTCCTCTTCACACTTGTCTGACCACTTAGGATCAACAGAGACAAGCTGTAGATAAACATTGACATAGTTTACACCATGTTTTTAGGTGTTTTAAGCCAACTTAAGTCTTACATTCAGTCTTTTTTTAGCTCTGTTTTTTGGTCTCTTCCATCTCCTTTTAAAGTGATATTTCACTTTTCTACCCTTAGATGTCTTGAACTGAGGAATGCATGTTTTTCCTTCCAATGTTATTCCGTGGGAAACATATTTTCTTTTAAAAACGCGAGCCACTCACTTCAGCTGCTTTTGCTGGCAGTCTACGAAGATACAAGTTTCAAAACATCACAACCAGGGTTCGAATTGCACAGTGGCTTTCAGGGGAGGCCTATTTTCTGGTCAACACGACTGCCCAAGTCGCATACATCTGCACAGGCCTACATACAGTCTAAGTGCAAGCCAGTGCAGTCAATATCGTTGCTAAAGACCAACCAGTCGAGCCTTAATGCCTGCACACCTGTGACTGATCCAGATATTTGGCGTGCTTGATATCTTATCCTGTGACACTCAGTCTAGAGCTCATAATTGTGTCCTCGAGCAGTTCACACATTCTGACTTTTGTTAATGGGAGTGCACTTGGATTTGCCTATGATCTGGGGCTTTTTACTCACAATCCCCAAAAAGTGTTGCAAGATCAGGGCTAAAATCCTGTAGTTTGGATAACTTGTTTTTAACCACAGCAAAATAAAACAGCTGTCTGTGGCTCACAGCTCCCTCTCTCTACCTCTGTCCCTGAGGAGTTCAGGTGGCTACGGAGATCTTGTAATTCAAGTGCTGCACTGCCACGCACAGCAGAAATAGACACAGAATCGTGTTGATTAGTGGAGACAGATGTTCATAGAATGGAATGTGTGTTAATGAGTAAAAAAACACACAACACTGACATACAAACAATTAATTTTTTAACTTTAGAAACCTTAATGTACGTAAAATATAAGCCCAACCTAGGCCTATAACCTGCGGACGATTTTTAGAGCCCCCCTTAAACATCTCAGGAAAGGCTTTTGAGGGACCTCGGGTCCTTTTCAGGGGAGCCAGACTCCCCTTAGCTCCCCCTGTAATTCAAACTATGATCACGACCATCTGAAAACTTCCATCCAAAAATCTCAAAAGCTTTGTGTGGTACAATCCAAGACTTCTTTATCATGTTGTTGGCTCACTACTAGTAAAATAGTGAAATATCACTTCAAGCTTCTAAATGCTCTACAGCTGTGTCCACCTGCTGTTTGGTGAATAAGCTCTTTCCTGCAAATGCAAGAAGTCATAAGAGCCATTGTTGTTACAAATAAATTGATCAGAGTTGATAAAACACAGAGAAATGAGTGTGGTATTGATCTTGCTCTGTCAGTCTCAGCTGTGGAGCAAAATGTTGCACTGCTTCACTTTAGCCAGGCTGGGGTTAAATTTAAAGGTAGTCATAGAAAAACAGCTTCTGTAATATCAGTGCTTAGCAGAGATGAATGAATGGTGAGGAGCCTGATGAGAGATTTTTAAATCCACTCTTGCTTCTTGAGAGAGGCATTTTTCGAATATAAACAATCAAGACAGAGAGAAAAAATGGTGTTATTTACTAATATCTAAGTTTAGGGACTCTTAAAAACACACTTGCATGTACTGTAACTGTGTTACATTGCCTTCAGTCATTTCTGGGTTTTAACCACAGGTGGACTCAGGATGTTTGAGGGGCAGGGGCGAAAATAGTAAAAATGACACTTTTACGCGATGGAGCACGTGTGGAAGGGCATCCAAAAGGGCATTTCACCACCTTTTTTCTGTACGGAAAGGGGACCCTAGAGGGCACTTTGCTTGACTGTCAGTGTGCAGAAGCTGCAGTTTCTCTAATGTCATCCACTTGTTTCCATTCAGATTACATTCATAATGAACATGCTGGTTAGCCAGTGCAGGTATGTTTGTGTGTCAGAAAAAAAAAGTCAGTGTGTTGTTAAGAGTAAGTTTTTACTCTAATATGATGATAAGCAAACACAGAAGCCCACTCATTTGATCCAAAGGTCTCTTAATTCTGTTTTGCAGTTATGGCCTTTTGGGGCCCAGTGGTTGTGGGAAGACCACGCTTCTGAAATGCATCGTGGGAACTCTGAAAATCTCGCGGGGTCACATCACTGTGTTGGGGAAGCCGCCTGCGTTCCCTGGTCATGATGTGCCAGGGAAGATGGTGGGATACATGCCGCAGGTAAACACCAGGACTTAAAATGCACCTTTCACACCTTGGAAGGTAAATTTGAGGAGTTAATGAATATGAACCATCAAATACTGCCAGCCTAAAACGTGTCCTGCTCCTTTCTTGCTTTAATGAACTCATTGCAAAATGCTAAAGTGGCCAAAAGTTCTCAAAAGATTTGAAAAATTCATGCATATTCATGGACTTTCATGCAGCATATTTCTGCTCCTGAATTAACCTGAAAACCAGATTCTAAGTCAAATTTGTTGCAGCTCTCTGTTCGCATTAAGTCCAGTTCCTCCGTCGCTCAGCTCCACAGTTAAACTATAAATTCTCACATCAAGGAGCTGCTCATTAAGGCTGTAAGTAGGTAACTAAGCGCCTTGCTCAGGGGCTTCTTTAATTTAGCCTCTGCGGTCGTCAGTGACCTGTAACTGAGTGTATCTCATTTCTGTCAGACTGGATATCTGATGAGGCTGATAACACACATGGCATGTGTCCCTCTGTGTGTAACCTGCAGCATCACATTGGTCCCAGTAGGAAATGATCTGTGACCCAGAGACGAGGAAATGTGACACCCTGTCTGTTCCCCAGGGTGCAACTGTTGTTCCGCTGTGGTGAACTTGGCTTCTGTTGTCTAATGCAGAGAAATTCATCGACTCTTAACCTTTGTCTTAAATAAAGAGGCTATACACGGTAATTGATATTTGTTGGTACAGAAAAATGTGTATAAGGACTTTTATTGAAGCCCTTTAAGATGAAACACTTTCTTCAGGCAACAAAATTCAGAGGACTCTGCATAAGTGCTCAGTAGGCCACAGTGCAGAGACAGATGAGCAGGATGAAGAGCACAGGAAAACAGAAACTTACTCCGTAAATTTACCTTTTTAAGCATTTTTCTTGTGTGTTGCAGGAGCTGGCA
>JAQLOL010000003.1:23640771-23657174 GCA_029783665.1 Naso thynnoides
TCTCTCTCTCTCTCTCTCTCTCTCTCTCTCTCTCTCTCTCTCTCTCTCTCTCTCTCTCTCTCTCTCTCTCTCTCTCGCGACACAATTAAACACAAACAGAAATCAAATCACAGCAGCTCACACCTATGGCTTGCTATCATGTGGGAATGAGTCAACCCTGCAGGGTAAAGGGCATGTTTTGTTGCTGAAGGTGTGAATCACAGTTCTTTGTGTACATATGTGTATTTTTGTATGTGTGTGTGTGATACTCGGGCAGACAGTCTGGTCCTTCCTGTCTCTAACACACCTGGCGGGTCGCAGCTTAGCACCGACCAATCACACGCTTGTTCTGATTGAATCATGTGCTGCTCATGTGACAGACCTGCCTGAGAAAAACAAAAGCTGTCTCCTCCAACGGCTCCTGATCATGTGAAAATAATTTTACCTGTTTGATTAGAATTATACTGTGACATTCTGACCGAACAGGAGTGACTTCAGGTGTGTTTATGTTCTTTTAACAATGATGTTGACAAGGCACAATGAGTAAGGGGTTTATGCAAAGGAAGTGTAAGGAAAATGTAAAATGATCATATGAGATAAAAATCCCTTTAGAAAATGTTTGAAATATGAAAATATGTCTATTAACAGCCATTATGAATACTTTGAGGAGTGATTGATAAGTTCATGACTTAAGTAAAAGCATCAACTTTAAAAATACCTGTTACTTTCCATCATTTGTCCACATTTCCACACTTAGTACGACAATCATTCAGCTCATGGATCCTTTCTTTGTAGAAGGCTGTGTGTTAGACCTTCAGAAAATATTCCACACGGCTATAATGTTCTCATCCCTGTCAAATTGACAGTGACTGGGCTTCTTCTTTTACCTGGGGGGGGGGCTATAGTCTAAGAAAGTCAAATCAGGTGAACATTCTTGGATGACAGCAAGCAACACTGAAAATGAAACACCACAAAAGTCTTTCACTTCAAGATTTCCATGTAACTGTCACTGAAAGAATTAAATTGCACATGCACCTAAACAGAGCCGTTCAAATCCTCCTGTTCTACTTTAGGCCACAAATTTATCAATCACCCCTTGCATCTGTGTTTGTCCAAGTGCTCCTTAGGTTGGAGGATGTGCTGCTTTTCTTTGTCTTGTGTGGTTCTAAAATATGGGCTTTAGACTGCTGATCGATAAAACAAGCAATCCGAACACTATTTACAGGCATTTTTCTCCATATTTCTACCATTGTATAGACAAAACAATCCACTGGTTAATCAAAAAGGTAATCAGCAGATTCATTCATAATAAAGTATTTAGTTGCAGCCCTGCAAAGCTGTTCTGCATGTGCTGTTTGTACAAAAAAATGGTTGATTTAAGAAAACACAGCCGAGACTAGTGATGCCAGTGGCTAGCCCTATAGCTTTGTAAGCTAATTAGCGTTTAGTTCATGCTGTGAAGAATAAATTCACAACAAAAAGTAAAGCTTAAGAGTTGGTGGATTTCCTTTCATGCTTCCAGAACTGTTATTTCGTATGAAAACAAAACACAACTTTTCCCTTATTTGCCTACAATAAGAATAGTCACACTTTTAGAATAAAGTTTTTTTGTAACTAAAGCCACAATAGAGCCTCAATCAAAAAGCTGTTGAGCTTTGCCTTTTGCTGTTGCCGTCACATAAATCTACTGTGCTGCATTTTTGTGTGGTTGTCTTTTAATCTTGATGTACCTATAAGAAAATCGTCATCTTCAGCATGCTTTTTACAATTCAGTTTATTTGATTGTTGCCGACTGTTTTGACCACAGCCTTGATGTTACAGGATGATCCAGCGGCAGGTTTCTGCTGAGGTGGTTGATGGAGGATCTGTCCACGTCTGGCTGGACCTGACAAGTAAGATGTAAAAACTCTTTGCAAAGTGCTGTTTTTTCTTTTCAGTTTTATTTAAAGTGCACTGAATATAATCCTTTACAATAAACTTATTGGTGCAATTTAAAGACATCCCTGACCGAAGTTATATTTTAGTGTAGATTTTTTAGAATATCTTGTCAGAAATCATGTCGTACTCTGCATATTTTGGATCACCTCTGTCTTATTTTTCATAAAATTGTGAGTATAAACATGTACTGTGTAAGTCCTAAAATATCCCCAAAATAGTCAGAAATATATAAAGTTATCAAAAAACAAAGTTATCCTCTGCAGAGAATCTGAGACGCTGAATCTTGAATCGTTACTGTTCATGTTTCATCTAGATCGACAAATTGCTGTCATGCTGCAGAAGAAACTACATGAGGCCTTTCAGGTATGAATGAAAGTGTTGGAGGATCGTGCAAGTATTCAGATGTTGTCATTTTTCAAGGAGATTCAATCAGGAATCATTCAACACATCCAGAAATTACAGACGTCTGACAGCAACAGTGTTGTTGAATAAACTGACACGAGGTTCAGTGCAAGTTTCATACATGCAGGAGAGGAACAACACTCAAACATAACATGACAAACACAGTGAGGTAGCTCCTGCATGGTGATAACAGCTTAATAATCACATTATCATTTCAAATACTGCACTGTTCATTATTTTCATTTGGAAACAGATAGATTTACATTTTTCTGATTTTTTATTCTAAATTTTTAAGTTGTGATTCTTGGCTTTTGTTGTACTTGTTTTTTAGGTTTCTAGGGTTTTTTAGGTTTTTGTCTGTTTGTTTTTAAACAATAAATATGTTTGCCTGGTACTTTTGAACTTTTTAAGATTCTTTCTCTGTTCTCTGTTTGCAGGCTTTTGTTGATAATAAGTTGGGCAGTATGGCGTACCTGGTCGCTCTGCCAATAAAGGTAAAATAATTGCTTAATTTAGAAAAAACAGGGGAAAAAAGAATCTTTAGACAACCCACAAATGCATTAAACCTGCTTTTGTTACAGTCTTGAAAGAGACACAAATTCACAAACAGATCAGCAACAATATAAACAAATGACATTCTGGTCAGCAAAGTTCTTTCATATAATTTGTTGCTGTCACATTGCAGTTTGAAGAGCCGATCTACGGCAGCATGAACACAGACTTCACTACGTTTGTGACACTGGGAGCCGTGCTCAGGTCAGTTTCATGTGGATTAGTTTATATAGTAGTCTTATCTATCAATAAGAATTCTGCCATTAACCTTCTAGTTTTATCTTCCTCTTCCTCTCTGGCTCTGCAGCATCACCTTCTACCTGGCCGTGGGTCTGACTGCTCTCTCCTTCGTCCTGGAGAGGAAGGAGGGGCTTTTGGACAGATGCTGGGTTGCAGGTGAGAAGTCAGAGTTCACACTGCTCCCACAGGGCCACACTAACACAAAAGCTGCATCCAGTTTCCATCACAGGTGCTGTCCTTACTAATGCTAAGCAGTTTTTGAGGTTGCCTTGCATGTTAATGGCAGACATCCTCTGAAAGTGCAAATTTTATAACACTATTCTGCTTCATAAGGAAGTTTTTCTCATCATTTTTGAAAGATGATGCCATGATGATGTTTGCTCTGAAACTGTACATTCATTTAAAACTTTCAGCTGGAGGCAATAAAGTGTTTGTCAGGTAGATATAAAATATATTAGTGTGAGCTATTAATTTCAACTTTTCAGTGTGGTTTGAGGTATGACCAGTAGGGGGAGTGCAATGATCAAAGAAGGATGTGATGATTATGTTGAGAAGCAAGGAGGCAGATCCACTGAGGAAGCTGTTAAGTTTTTATTATGAATTATTGATTTTCTATCTTTAAAATGGTTAATAAATTGATAAGAAGCTGCATTTTTGTTATTGTTTAACATTTAATTAAATTCTTTGTAATATGCACTCAACATAGATTAGATTTAGCGAACCTGCTTACTTATTTTTTGCTTCTTATTTCAGAGCTTCTAACTGAAAACTTTGCTCTGTGTGTATGTGTGTGTGTGTGTGTGTGTGTGTGTGTGTGTGTCCTTGTCTCTTGATCAGGAGTGAGCTCTCTGGAGACAATGCTGGCTCATCTCTTCTCTCAGCTGTTTGTCATCAGCGTTCAGATCATCCTGCTGCTGCTCTTCATACTGCTCGTCTTCAAGGTTCGACAAACACAAACACCCTCCAGATAAAATGAGACTTTATTGATCGACATTTTAGTCTTTGCAACAGCAAAAATAAGATCTGCAGGGAAGAAAGTAACAGTGGGGAAACCTAGATTAAGCAATAAAAGAGACAATAGAAATAAAAGCCTAATGAATGGTTTGATTATATAAACAAAACAACCTGTCTCAATGATTTTTAGCCAGTTGTTTTTCCTTTAGAGTATCACAGGTGCACATATTTGTTTCTCTGATCATTAGCTTTTCATGTCATGCCAATACCTGTTAGCAGAAACAGAGCACAGGATCAATACTGTTCACTCTGACTGAGACCACAACACTGTCGATTTATGTCAAAGTGAGACTGAAGCCTTAAGAAAAACACAAATCGTAATGTGTTCTGTTCTTTTCAACTGCCAAAGTCTGTTTTCCTGAGACTGGTGTGCTTATTTAAAGAGCTAAAAGCCCCTCGAAGGTCCCTGCATTTCTAATTTGATTTGGTTTATGAAGAGTTTGACATTTTGAAGGTTAATGTGTCACAAACCTAGCTGATCTATCACCCTGCTCATTTTTCATGTTAACTGCATGGTCAAATAACTAACCTCGGTGCTTTAGAGTCATTACTCACAATTCATTTTTACCATAAAACAGGTCTTCTTTTTTTTTCGCCATCAGGTTGTGCAATTCAATTATTTTCCGGAAAATATGCAAATGAAGAGACATGGAAAAGGAAATAATTCTTTTTGTGTGAGACTCTGAGGGTCAGCGAGGTCAGGTGTACTGCAAAAACAGTGAACCTCACGAGTGCTCTGTTCATTATTGAGTTTCAATAGACTTGTATGAATCAATACAGGGAGGAGAGAATCAGACAAGAGTGGATAGATATCATTTGTGCATGTGTTTGTTTGTTTTCGGTGTGTCGAGTGCATGCAGTCATGCTTTTTATGGCTGTATGCTCCCGTCTGTGTGTGTGTGTGTGCGTGTGTGTGTGTGTGTGTGTGTGTGTGTGTGTGTGTGTGTGTGTGTGAGCAAGCAATCATCTGTGTGGTAATTAAGGTGCTGAAGTCCAAAGAGACCACCACTGCATAAATCACTTCCTGCGTTGGCCGTATCCAGGGATCACTGTGGGATCGCCACGACAACAGCCCTTGATTGCTGTGGCAACCGGGTAGTCATGTGGCCTCTGGGTGCAGGTCTATTTTTGCACGTTGTCAGGGGAGACGGATAGTGTCTTAACACACTGAGGACAAGTGCACCAACACACACACACACACACACACACACACATCTGCCTGCAGATTCTCTCAGATTAAAGGGTCATTTTTTTGTATTTCGAACATTCGCCCTTTTTTTTAACATATTTTATTTTTTATAATAAAGGGCTAGTTCACATCTGAACTAATGTGTTACCTCACAGAAGTCAGACAGTGATGCAAACAAGCTTAGCAAGGCAGCAGTAGACCAGCAACTTCTGTGTTCTGTGAGATAAAAATACAGTTTTTGTTAGTGGAGTCTGGTGGCATTGAAGAGAGCGATATGAAGGCTGTTTCTGGTTAAACAAAAAGGATCCAACTCTTTAACCAAAAAGGTCTTTCCTTTTATATTAACAGACGCTTACAATAACAGTCTGCACTTAAGTTGATATACTTTGACGAGTGCAGTTGCCCCAGAGGGTTGTAGCAGCCAGTTTCAAAACTTTTTCTTCCGATTAATCATTTTGACACCAAATGATGAAAAAATAGGGCCCATGTTCACAAGTGCTGGAATTACCATTTAAGAGAGTTATCACTTTAAATCATCTGAGCTTAGACTTTTCTCTCTGTTTTTATTAGATCGTTAATAGTTTCACGTCCCGTGTATCTCCTCTGCTCGGCTCACACTCCCCCTCCCTGTGTGATTTACAACTTAACTTAATCAGCAGTGACATTTCTTTTCATTTTTTATGCAATATTTTTGGCCGAACTTCAGAGCGTGTTGCTGTGAGGTTTCTCCCTCGTTCCATTTATCTTTGTCTCCATTTCTCTTGATGTTATCTCTTTCTTATGTGTTCTCACGTTTCTCATATTATTAACATCCCACTCCTCTAACACTCCCAGACTCTCAGACTCTGTTCAAAAAAAGGGGATCATAGTCCATATAGCTGAACCAGATATCTGAATTTTTATATTTTCTTTCTTGATAAATGTGCAATTTGTAGTCTCTGCCACAAGGGAAAACAGAACTAAACAAGAGACTAGGTAGCCAGTTCGGAGATCTTCATGCTCTCTCACTTTCATCCTCTCTGACGTATCATCTGGTGTTTCCTGTGTTTCCCAGAAAGTTATTGCAACTATAGGAGGTAAAGGGGTTGTGACAACATTTACAGGCAATAAAGTAAAACACACCGTTAAATTGAATAAATCAGAGATTTCTCTGTGTTTGACGCTAGAGCTGGGTATTGGCAAGAGACTTCATGATAAGATATGCATCACAATACATTGTGATATGATATATATAGTGAGATATTGCGATATTAGACTTAGTTCACTGAAAATGTAGAAACAGCTGAAATAAAAGTTGTCGTGTACAATCTGGGTGGACACATCACATCACATTGTACAGATAATTCAGCAGACAGATGAGTCAAAACAATTTAATTCTAAATTTCCTTCCCAATTTATTTTGATACTGGCACTTAAACACTGATGTAGCTGCCATGACATCAAAATGAAAAATTTAAATTCACTCTTGCACTTTAATGGGACACACTTAGTTCACAACCTATTAAAACTGGATTTAAAAAAAAATAAAAAAATTTGATTTGTGGAGCTGAAAATCAAAACAGATATCACAAAAAATTAATTTTGCGATATATTGTGGTATGGATTTTTTAGCACAGCCCTATTTTTCATACAGCTCTTTACATGCTTTATTCATCAAGCATTTTTGTCTCTTTTGGCTTTGTTTACATTTTATCCAAGGTTGTTTCCAGTATATAAAGCTTATTGGTTGCTGTATTAACTAATGTACAAAACAAAAACATGACCATCATCTTTTTAAAATTTGCATTCCAACTAGATAGAGGAAATTACAAGACAGTTTACAAGACAATGTTTTTAAATAATGACCGTATTAAAATCAACAGTAGACTAACTTTGAAATGAGAGTTATCCATAAATGCCATTGTACAAATATGCACCCATCACCCATTAACAACATGAGACAAAAGGCTGTACTTATGGAAGATTTTTCCAAAAAGTTGGTTGCAATATTTTGTATTTTGCATTTAAAGTCATTTATATTTTGTGCATGTATAAGGAAATGTCATGCCTTTAAGCGCTCCTTATCTCAATTTTAACCATTTTAGTCTGTTTGTAGGTCAGCTGCAGCTTTATGGATGAAAATAGCCTAAACCTAACTTGCTTTCGCCCTTCATCATTTCTCACACCTCTGCCTCCGTCTTTCTCTCTGTAGATGCCTAATGAAGGCTCCTTGGTGCTGGTCATCATTCTGATCGTGCTGCAGGGCGTGACCGGCATCTCCTTCGGCCTCGTCATCTCAGCCGCAATCGACGACGAGCAGAGCGCCAACCAGGCCGCCCTCGGCATCTTCTACCCCAACCTCATCATCAGCGGTAGGCCTCGCTGGCTAACCAGGGGAGCTGATTGTAACCTCTTTGATGCTGTGAACTGAGTCTAAGCCTTTTAGAGTAAATGAACCAAAAAACAAGGTGCAGATGTTATTATGCATTTACAGCAAGTGTGGAATTAAAATTTTGCATTTTTTTCCAAGAACTTTAAAGACTTTTGTCAAGATTTTAAGTTTATTCTTGATCTAAGAGTCTCACCACAAGTTCCATTTAGTAATTGTTGTATTCAGATAATATCACATGGTCTTCCTCTTTGAACCTCATCTGTTAAGTCAAAAGTGCTCAGAATAAAATAGAAATTTGAACATCTATGAGTCCATGTCAGACTCCGTCTGCTGATGGAGATTACCAGCTATTATGCTGATCTTTAGGCAGAATTGATTTCTCAGCCGCTGTTTCCAGGCAGCGGTTTTCAGACCTCTTATCATGTTTATTATTTCTTCTCTGCCCGCTTTGGATGGTTCAATTGAATCATCACAACAGAGAAAAACTAAGAAACTGAAGATTATTTATGTGCTGTATGGGCTCCGTTATGAGGACAGGACATTCAGATACACACTGTACTATAACAGCTTGTGTGTCCCCTGTGTGCTGTACTGTAGGTATCATCTGGCCCGTGGAGTGCATCCCGTATCCTCTGCGTTACCTCAGCCTGGCTCTTCCTCAGACTTATGCCTCAGAAGCTCTTCGCTGCATCATGTACAGAGGTAGCACACTCACAGATATTACACAACACGCATTGGTTTCATAACGTGTCAGTTTCTGGTGTGTAGTTAGCATATGTGTCAGGGTCAGCTGCATGTGTACCAGCCAGTCGTCTAAATCATTAATCAGCTCTGGGTCATGTGTAACTTCACTTCCTGGAATGTAAGGTGTAGTGTTTTCACTCCGTCTCCCAGTCTTTCTCCTTTTCTTGACCTCGCTGTCTCTGAACAATAAGACCTGGTGACAGCTCCAAGCTCCCTCCATGTTACATGATACATGCTAAACACAGGAAGTCACAGGAGCCGTTTCCTGTTTGCAAACCTTATCGGGGAAGATGAGACACAAGCAGAAGTCGACAGGGTCAGAATTCGATTTGGGGGATGGACTAAAACTTTTTTCTTTGCAACATCCTGCAGCGTTGACTGATACACCTGAACATATGCATTCACTACTGCCTGTTAGCTTTAAGAACAACATGAATTGTGACCTTTCTATGATGCTAGTAGTTTATACCAATTTGGCCAAAATGTAGCGTGTCTGCTGTATGTAAACAGAAGCAAAATCTGCAGTATGCCGAACAATTCCTGGATGTTTAGTGGTGCATTTGGCCAGTCGATGGCTGTTTTAAAACTGCCTACTGCACACTAAAAACTAGGTACTGTAGTACTGTAGTATACAGTATATGCAATATGTAGTGTATTCACAAAGTATGTAGAATGTTGCTTTGTTTTTGCTTCATGCTGCAGCGAATTGGCTGTTTTTTAAGCACGGACAGCGCAGTAATTGCTGTTTCCTGCTTCCTGTCTTTATGCAATCTTAAGCTAACTTTTTTTCCAAAAATGTTAAGCGGAACATTGCCAAAGCTCTTGTAGAGCGGCTTCAGCATTTAACATTTGTCATATTTAAATGCTAAATCTAAACATAAATAATTCCAACAGGTTGGGGTCTCTCCCGGATGATGGTGTGGCGAGGCTTTATGGTCACCCTGGGCTGGAACACATTCTTCCTCATCCTGGCCACAGTCATCCTAAAGCTGAGGACGTGACAGCCTCGTCCCAGAGAACGTCCCTCAGTGTGGGGGCAGAGCCGTCAGGTGAAGCCCAGGAGCCAACGACTCATCTGGGCCTCCTGTCTGTGGATGGGCTGGGGCAGTGGAGAGCAGGAGGAGGGAGGGGTCACTGTGGTTTTATGGACTGATGAGGCTGAAGCATCAGTCTCCCTCCTCCGAGTTATCTGTCTCACACACACACTCACACACACACACACTAGTCGGCTGCCTGATCCTGCAGCAGTTGCTTTGGCCTGTTCAAGCATGAGTGAAATTTCAAGATTCTGCACGTAGAAGCACACAAGACAGAATTAACGTGTGCACAGTATGAATTCTTAAATAATGAGTGAGTAGTTGTTTTAATCTACGTGCAGCTTGTTGAAACATTCACACAGAAGGGGCCACATAACAACTCAGGGTCATTTGTTTGTTTCTATTTGGCCTTTGCCTTGATGATGATTTGGTGAACACAACTGTTGGACGCTGGTTTTGTTTGTTCAGTGTTTGTTGGCTCCCTGAAATTTGCATTACAGAGAAATTGTACATAAGCGTTGATTTTTAAAATTGTAAAGTTATCAAAATAAGTGAGCACAACATGAAAATGTGAAAACTTTATGTTTTATTACCAAGCAGACAAATTGAGGAGTAGATTGAGTTAGTGGATGTGTTTTATTGATCCCAGAATCAGTTTTAAAGTGCTGATTGCGTCATGATGTCCAGGGAATGTAGCTTCCACGATAACAGCATCATCTCTGGTTGCTTGCTCTTGTTTGTATTTACGGTATGTCCTGTCTGGTGCGTGACAGGAAGTGTTGCCAGGTGCTCACCGTCGTCGTCCTCCATAACTTGTGTTTTGTGCCTGCAGCTCCTGTGGGGTTTGATGTTGGTGACGGGAAAGTATTCGTACTGTACCTTTTTTTTTTTTTTTTGATTATTCTCCACTTTGCTGGACGGAGTGGAGGCTGAATTCATCTCACAGGTCGGGGCTGTCATGCTCTCCATTTGCATCCGTGCAGAACATCTTATATTTTTTACACAAAAGTTTCAAAGTTTGTCAAACTCTCACCACAAACAGCACAGAATAAAAACACACAGGAGCAATGCTGCTTTTGGATTTAAAATGTAAAGTAATAAGATGTGCCTTTAGGATGTTGACTTTGTTGGAAAAGAGAAGAAAAGGAATGAAGAATAACTAAACAGTCATATGTGTGGATTGTTAAAAAGGATTTGAGTCAGTGTAGAGGCGATGGGAAACAGAAGACTGAGTTTGAGTGAAAAAGCTTGATTTTCCTCCTTTTTTGTATATATTAGTAATAAAAAGATACATTTAAAGTAAGTGTCGAGGGTACTTTCACTTTGGATATTTTTTAAAAATACAGCACAAGAGCATTATTTGCTTTTAACACAGCATTTTTTAAAATACTTAGATGTTTTTCAAGTAATAGCCGACATGAGATTTTTTTTTCCAAATATTTTCTTTTTTTTTTCATTTTGTATCAACAAACATGAAACAGCGTCTTGAATCATATGATGCTTATTATCAGAAAAAAGATAACTTTACTGGTAATAGTTCTATTCAACTTATTACTTTGCCTTTTTCTCATCTCTTTGAAGAAAACAAAATGTTGATCATCAAGTCATTCAGCTCAGAAATAATTCCACATTTTGGGAAATATTCTTATTCACTTTCTTGCCAAGAGTCAGGTGAGAAGGTTATACCATTCTAGTGTTTGCATGCAAAATGTGACACCAGCAGCCAGTTAGCTTAGCTTAACTTAGCATAAACTTGAAACAGGAAGAACTAGCTACCTTGACTGCATTCAGAGGATGAAATCTGTGTACCAGCACCTCTCAAAGGTAAAGGTTCTTTACTGGTTACATATACAGTGTACAATGATTTCCCATGCTCATCCCTGAGGCAGTCACAGCACAGCACCCGGGGACTATCTCCAGATTCTAAGCCAGTACCTTGGTCAAGGGTCAAGGGTACTGGCTGGAGAAACACCTATACAGGTGTTTATAATGGTGGGAAACACCCTTAGAAAACCCACACAAATACGGGAAGGACATACAAACTTCACACTGAAAGGTCTAGCCCCAGTCGGGAATCAAACTCTGGACCTTCTTGCCTTGAGTCAACCATGCTAACCACTGCACCACCATGCTGCCACAGCTTTGTTAGCAGGCACACAAAGTCAAGCCAAGAAATAGTCTAGCACATAACCCTCCCATTTAAACAAAACTTGCCATTTATCCATTAATTTAAGATATAATGAATTAATCAATGTGCTTTCCAGGCGATGGTAAGCTCTTTGTGTCCCCAGTTCCAGTCTTAGGCTAAGCTAAGCTAAGATAAGCTAAATGGTCGCTGTTTGTAGTTTCGTATTTACCATACAGACATTAATCTTTTCATCTAACTCATAAAAAAAGCAAATGTTTTCCAAAATGCCAAATTATCTCTCAGAAATTGAAAACCTTTGACTCCAGTCAAGCATCACATTTTGTGCCAATCTCATAAAGATTTAGAAATGTCTACATTCATCTGGATGCATGCCGAGTAAATCAGATTATTTTTCTAATAGCAGATGTTTTACCCCGTTTATCAGTAGCATCAAACACATATGCCAGCATGTGTTGTGGTCAGATGTGTTGTTGAAGTTCCCTCTGTCACGTAGCCATAATGCTACGAGTTGCAGTGCTGGTGATGCAAGTTATATTAGTGTAAAGAAAAATGTATGTATCTATTAACAAGACAAATAATCTAAATGACTGTACGTTATGTCATGCTGTAATGGTAAATATGTATGTACAGAGGCTGTGTGTGATGTTCCCTGCACTCTAAATCTGCTGCTGCTGCTCCGCTGTACATTCATTAGTGTTCCTGTTGCACATTTGAGGGGCACTGTGCTCTTGTTTGGTCTAACAGCCTCTTGCTCCAACATGGACTCAACTATATTTTGCCAAACTGTGAGGAAAGAAACTGTAGCTCTGTTTGTGCTCTTACCTTGACAGAAAGCTGAATCTCACATCGTGGTGAGATCACCTCTGTGCCTCACTCGACCCCCATCACTCAATAAAGTACTTCTATAAAATGAATTTCAAATGGGTGACCATCTCTTCTAATATTAGTACTGATTAAATGAAAGTATGGACTTTATTTGGTGTTATTGTGAGTTTTTGGGGCAATTTTAGGACTCTTTATTGCTAAAAACGGCATTAAATCTGTGCAAGATCTGTATCTTTTTTACAGGAAATAACCTTGTGTTCACTTGCAAACATTAAAATATCTCTGCTCAAGCCAGATATCTACCCACAAAACCAACTAAATATTATTTAAAATCAATTGTGTTGAAGCAAAACTCCTCGTTTTCACAAGATGTACAGGAACTGCAATTATTCTACTGATGTCACTGCTCAAAATAACCCTCCCTTTGCTGTCTTTATCATGCCTCATAGCAGAGTGTCTTAAACAACGACGGATGTGTGATTTATGTCTGTGTTGTTTCGTCTGTGGTTTGACGTGGAGACTCTTTAAAAGGTGTGAAGTGACAGTATGTCTGTACACCATTCAGACTTATATTTAAACAAATCTGATGACACTTGTCGGGTTGTTTACATTCATCAGATCTGTTCGAACCACAGCAGATTATCTCAGTTTCTAAAGTTTTAAACTCTTGCTGAATAATGTCTGCTGGTGATTTTCCAAACATTTAAGGTTTAAAATAGCTGGTAGATAAGCAGTTAAAACGAACCCTGAGTATGTCTTTTGCTAATATTTTCTTCGACTATGATGTTGTTGGGAATAAAGTTATAAGAACTGTACACTGCCGCTTTTATTAATTAACTTTACCTGGTTAAAAGTGGAATATTGCAGCTCATGTAAACATATGACAGGATTTTTCACTCTGCTCCAAACTCCAGTCGACTACCTCCGCTGTTTCTCCTTAAAGGGCATGTAAAGCATTTACACTCCTGTGTTGTGACATGTATTCACTGTAATTGCGGTCATGCTTCGATGAAGTTCTGTTAATGTTATTTGAAAAAATAAACCTCTCTGAGGAATCTTTCCTTTGTCTTCTTGTGCTTTTCGCAGTGGTGCCAGATTTCTTTTTTTCTTTTTTTCTCAATGCAGATGGTACAACACATCCCTGCGGTTACACAAAAACGACCGCACGCCATCAATGACAGATTTATACGATGACATTGCATTGCATCACTGTATTGCCTGTTACCATGGTGATGCTGATGAAGCTACTGCCTCAGTTGACTGTGGATCTTCACCTGGATTGATTGAAAGTGTTTGTGTGTGTGTGTGTGTGCGTGTACATCTCATGCTCTATATGTGTGTCTTGCGGGTAATTTTGATGCTTTCTGCGGGTGATAAGTCAGTGCACGCTCATATCTACTGAGCACATATTGTATATGTGTTAAAAATATGTACCTACATTTTTAATGTATAATTGAGTTTGTGTGCATTTGTTTGGGGGTAAAAGTTAAATTAGAGTCAAACAGCAAAATTCTAACCTGCAATCAAAAAATATTTGTACAAAAGCAAAAAAAAGCTTATCACTCACTATCTAACTTGAGCTGAAACAAAGTTTTTTTTAAATTCGAAACGATTTGAAATGCAAGTCAGAGTTTTGAGTTTTAACATACATGGATTTAAATGAACTTCTTGCAGTACAAACCAACTGTTTGAGGCCAATTTAAGCCACTAAATTGAGAAATTGAGACTGCATGGACAAGAAGTCCTTAATGTGAAAACAATGAAAACTCTAAACAAATCTATGAATAAAACGCTCTTTCTGCAGTCAAATACTAACTTTGAATCCCATTTTTCTCTTTTGCTTGCAGTTTCTGCAAATTGGTTTATTTGCAAAAAATAAAAGTTTTTTGTAAAGTACTTTACCTGACAAGGCTGTCAATGTGGTTTATTTCTGTTTTAGTGAACAATCTTGTGAGAAAACCAGAACCAAACCAAAAAAAAAAAAAAGACTAATTTCTTTAAACAGCTGGGTGCTATAGTTTTGGAAAATGTTACTCAAACAGAAGTGATAGTAAGTTTGTTGGGGACTATTTTCAGATGGGTGTTAATAGACATTTGGTGCTAAAAGAGGTATTCAAAGCAGGGGAACATAGAAAATAAACAGTAGCTTTATCTGTTGTTTGGCAGAGTGGCTCATTTAAATGTTTTAATAACAGCAGTTGAGCTCAGTGGCACAAACACATAAAAGCTATTAAGCCTTAAATTAGACAGTCTGATATTTGTTAGTAGATCGAATCATTGTTTTCGTATTTTGGTAACATTTTCTATTAAGCCTGTCTCTATAACATATTGTTACACATTTTGAACACTTATAATACGTAATTGGTATTTATGACTAGATTAACCTTAATCCTGTAATAATAATAATGATTATACAGCACTGAAGGTGCATTATAATGCATTATATATTAATGTTTATAATGTATTATAGATGCATGCTTCAAGTAAAGTGTTAATGGTATTTTCATGGAAATTGTTCAGAAATAAAAATCTCATCACAGTTGCTTGTGAACACAGAGGCAGAGTTGTGATGTGTGCACAGGAGTCTATGCATGAGTATGCATACTGAACACTCAGTGTGTTCTTACAGTTTGTGTCTCAGATGACTCTCCAGATCACACATGGCTGCCAGCAAGTTTCCACCAGGTACCTGAACTCACTCAAGACTTGTTCTCCACATGCACTCCCACCTTTTTATCCCCCCTCTATTAAACACACTATTATGATTCCAATCAGGAAACTCTTCAAACAGGACACTCAGTTCCCTGGACGTCATGCATTTTAAGAGAGAAATTTCCCACAAGCAACATCCCAGGTGTTTGTTTTAATTGCACGCGTGTTCTGCTTGTGTGAGTACAAGAAGCAATTTGCTTTTGTGTGTTAACTGTAAATCATCTTCTGCACACTGTCAGAGTACAACATGTCAAATAAGGCCATTGTGCGCTTCATAACACAACAACTGGAAAATAGACAAGGATCTTACTGACAGGCAGCTATTAAAATGTTCCTTTAGCTTAATGTGAAATGAGAGTGTGGTTGTCTGTCCACATCCAGTTACAGCAGTTGGTGAGCTGAGTGAGGACACCCTGCTTAATTATAGTTAGCTACTCTGTAATTACATGCAATGACACCCAAAGTCTCGTAGGACTTCACTGTATGCAAATGCTACATGAAGCTGAGTCACAATACAGTGACATGATATGGACAGAATGTACAAAATGCTCAGTTAAATTGTTATCGTGGGAGTCTGCAGGCAGGGTGATTAATCAAACATGGTGGAGGAGCATTCAAGAGAATCTAATGAAATGAAGCCGATCCAGATGTTGCAGTATTTTTCAAACTCTGCTTAAAGGAGAACTCCAGGAACATTTAGAGTTAAGTCCAATTTACAGCTGTCTACATCTGGTTTACGTTTCCTCTAAACATTTTGCAACACGTCATGCGATTATATTTACCAAGTTTCCATTCTTTATTGTTCTGACATGTATGCTGCAGTTGAGCTCAACTTAAAATGAAAGCTGTCTTTAAATTAATTTCTGTCCCAGCAAACAAACAATAAGAGTGGTATGTACATACAGTGCTGTATGTGGCAATCAAGGGTATGATTTATAGTATCAGAGTGATGATTTCATTCCGGCTGGGACACAAGAACGCTTTAATTTACTGAGATGGATTACATCAAAATTAGAGGGCATTTTGTGCGCTGAACAGATATTACAGGCAGCAAATGACTCCCTCCTTATTGAAAGAGGAAATGTTTTCCAACATTAAAAAATGAAAAGAAGAGGGCCCTGATGGCTCAGTCAGTAGAGGGGGTGCCCTATGTACAGAGACTGTATCCTCTGTATCCTCACTGCGGTGGGGGGGGGGGGGGGGGGGGGGGGGGGGGGGGGGGGGGGGGGGGGGGGGGGGGGGGGGGGGGGG
>JAQLOL010000003.1:23671501-23682334 GCA_029783665.1 Naso thynnoides
AAAGAAAGTGTTGTATGTGTCTCTGTGTGTGTGTGTGTGTGTGTGTGTGTGTGTGTGTTTGCATGATTCTCAAGATCCAACCTCTGTGGTTTTCTCGCTGTGTTCATAAAGGCGTCTGGAGCTGAAACCGTTGATGCAATTTGGCAGCCTTTTTTTTTTCCACACGCACACTTGTAGACTCAAATTCATATGAACACACGCCCGTAATTAATAGCTCTCCTCTTGTTGTGCATGGTCACCATTTCCTGCCTCACTTTCCTTCCTTCCTGTCTCAAACGAGCTTTTGTATACGTCCTTGCATCCACAGTTAAGTATTTAACTTCTTGGTTCTGAAGTTTGTGTGAATGCAGAGAGGGACTGGGCAGCAGTCGCTGAAAGTCCGTTACATAATCAACGTCTGAGGGTCCGCGTGCTCAAACAGCAACAGCAGACAGTTGCTGAGATTTGAAACACGGGCAGAATGGACCATTCGCAAACGTAATTTATTATATAACTTGTAAAACTGTTGTTTACATGAAAGATAAAATTAAAGACCAACTCATTTCCAGAAATCTTTTGTCTGTTTTATTTAAAAAATTCCAGGAGATAGAGCCAGAAGTCTGGGGTTGGAAGCAAAAGCTGAATCCCAAACTAACCCCACTGAAGCCTGAATGCTAGCAGCACGAAACACCAGCTTGTCTCATTCAGCGGGATGAGAGGATAATGATTACAAACTATGACCAGGTGCAGCTCAATTAGACTCACATGGACTGTTTCCTTGTAAATCCCCAGAGAAATTCAACCGTCACCAAAACTGCGGAAACATGACATCAGCCTCAAGCACGCAACTGTAGAAAACGTTTTCCCCTTAATGTTTTGTTTGTTCTGTAATAATGACTTTTACTTAAGTTTATTCCTTATTAGACCGGGTTTGTTTTTTTTAACTACAGCTGGATCTTTGTGAAATTACATTGCCTAAATATTTTAGTTTGCCCAGATTCTACAGATTATTAATTACAGGATTTGAAGTCACGATATGTTGAAATCAACATCCCAATGTTTACTGACACCTGTGGACCCCATGGCACTTGTGCTGTACTTTGACACTATAAAATGTATTAACGAGTGCTGAATTGCTGCAAGTTACATCTGGGTTTGGCATTTCTTCTTTAGTTTAAAATTACTGTATAAGCAAGCAGTGGAATTAAACAATACAGTCACATTATTATTATGTAAACAGTGGTATTACCGTAAAGGCAATACTTTGATTTCGGTGTGCTGCACAGAAAATTATGTAACTGTGTACCTCAAGGGTAAAACAACCTCCTAAAATAATCAATTATAAATCTGGGATTAGTCACAGAGTTTTTTTATTATCTGGATTATAGATAACTTTTATTTTGACAGAGTTTTAAAGACTTTTCTGATTTGTATAATCTTTTTTTACCACACAGCGACACATGTCATTATTCATGTGTCACACAAACATAAACGGGCTGAAGTGACATGAAGCAGAGCAGCTCAGAAAGAGAGAGAGTCTGCTGTGTGAAACACAGCAAAGCTGCCTCAGTATTTCAGCTCTGTTTGTATCCCATCTCTCCACAGCACACAGAGACAGGGCGTGCTGCACAGCCATGATATAGCTGTATTTATGCCCAGAGGATGACATACGTTGACCTCAATGACATCCTGCAGTAATGAGGTTTTACTGAGTACTTTAGTTATTCAGATTATACAGCGCTTCAAACCTGTTTGCCAATTTCCTAAATATGTATTCAAGTGAATAACAGCAGTTTAAAGAGGGTCTTTAATTTTCCCAGCTGCACATAATCCAGATGAGAGACACACACACACACACACACACACACACACACACACACACACACAGATCCTGGCACACACTGTTCTGCTGTACCATGCTTGTAGGAAGGTCACATTGTGTGTTTTGTACAATCAGGAGATGGCACTTGGCTGTAGAAGAGGTTTGTGTGTGTGTGTGTGTGTGCACGCACACGTGAGCATGCATTCGACTGCATGTGCATTTGTGCATACGCCCATGTGCGCTTAGATGTCCGGCCTGCATACAGAATGTCCTTGTGTGCATGACTGCCCGTGTTTGCATGCGCGCCAACACATGCATCAGTGTGTGATCTCGGGTGCTGCACATGCTGACATGTCTGCATGTGAAATTTTGTTTGTGCGTGACTTTGCATGGGCTTGTGTCTTGTTGCACATCCACCACCATGGCTGGTCTGTGTTCTTCCCACTGAATCATTGATGAGACTGTAATTCGAACACCGTCCCTCCTATTTCTTTCCCTATCTTTTGTCGTCAGCGAGCTTCCTCCCTGTGCCACTTACAGGAAAACCAGTATGCTGCTCGAACAAAGCACAGACAGCAAACCTGCCTTGGAAACTGGAAAAAGGCACCGTTAGTCACAAAATGGTCAAAGCACCACAAAAACAAACAGTCACAGCGACGGCTTTTCAGTTCTATATGTGTTTACAATTGAATGATCTAACAGCAATGAATGAAAAGGTCACTCCTTGGTTGGCGGCTCACCGTGCCAAAATGTCCACACATTTATTCACATATTTTTTTGATTGGTTCTGTTGGTTTTACTCTTTGAAGATTAATGTGTCACGTGAATATTTGCAGGTTTTACATGGTATGAAGTTAAAAATATGTAAGTTTTTGGACTGTTGGTTTAAAAAAAAGAAAAATGTAAACAAGTAAAATTATTTTTAACTTTTTCCTAACACTTGTCAGATTAAATGAGGAATCGATCACCAGGAAAATCTCTTTTTTTAGTCTTTTTTTTGTTTGTTTGTTTTCCAATGGTATTTACCTTTCATCAGTGACATAAATACACACAGACACATTAACATTTTGTTTTCAATAGCATGTAAACACATCTGAAAGATTAAATTTGAAACGAACATTCGGCTTAGCCTTAGCTTGAACAGGAGTCTTTATAGTAAAATGTAGCATATTTTTTTATAGTCTATACATTAAATAACAGGACTGTGTTCTGAAAATGGCTGATTAACATGATGCTGTACAGATTTGTGGCCCTCGTGTTAAATTCACTCTCACACAAAATGAGGTTTACTCTTCAAGCTACTTTTCTGAGTATTAATGCTTACTCTAATTCTCTTTAATTTAAGGCAGCCTAAGTTAGACTTTGGGAAGTCTGGTTCACATACATATTTCAAGGATTATTAACAGGGGAAAAAATAACAAAAACAGGAACCACCACTGTTTTTAATACTCTTTCTAAGCTGCCTTTATTAGACAGTAGAGTAAACAGTGGAAAGAAGGAAACTTTGGGGTGACATGACTCAGATTCACCTCTTTTCAACCACCCAACCATCCAGGGCCCCTGGTTCAAAGGACCCTGTTCTGGTGGGAGTGGTCCTGCATCCTGGATTCCTTGGAGATGCCAGTCTCTCGGAGCCTCCGGAGCAACCGGTAGTTTGTTTTGATGAGTTAATTTAATACTCAGCAGGAGTTTGGCGCCGAGGGGTCCGACTCCTGTCTGCTTTTTTAGGCGTGGGTGACGGAGGTGCAAATGGTGCTGCCATGCTCAAGTAAAGACCTGGTCCCACTTGCACTTCACTACCTCTGAAGGGGATCGGTGCCTTAGTGGACGTGTGAATTCACAATTGAAATTGTTCAGAGAGGCACAATGTGTGTCGGCCCCTCCGCAGGCGAGGACGTTTCAGCATGTTTCCTCGTGTGTTGGTTTTGTTAAGTATGAGGCCCGATGGCTTTTGATGCCATCGTCACTATGTTCACATGTGCTTTCAACAACACAGCTCAGGTTTACATTCCTCACCCTGTTTCTAATGTTCAAGTCCTTTTCCTGACCTCCTTCACATATTTCATGTCTTGCTGTTTATAGCTGATGAGTGTGAGCATTGTTGTGGCAACGCTTCCTCAGGTCAAGCACTTGGCACCGGGCCCAAGTGGATTATTCTAATCTGCCTTGTTACCAACTACTCCTTTTTTCCTCTGTAGTCACAGCTACAAAAGTAGCTCGCCGTGGCTCAATATTGCCCACCTCAGTGTCTGTGTGGACTGGCTGTGATGGTAACAGCACATGGGGAAGTGGTCTGCTCTGTGCTCCAGTTTATAAGTCCTCTGGTGTGGGCTAATGGCTCCTCCAGAGAGCCCAGACACCACAGAGTGTGGATGTCTTGTAATGTTTCAGTCAAAAAACAAAAAAGATAATTAAAATAAAGACAGATGGGCTGAAGCTAATTAATTTTTTATTCGCCATGTTAGACAGCATGTGTGCAGCATCCTGAGTAAGCAGGTTGTTTATCACCCAATACGTCTGCTGTTTATTCGCATTTACAATTACGGCACTTGGCAAACTCTTTCGTTCAGAGTGAATTACAGAGCAGCTCGACTTTCATGATTCAGACAAAACAAAGTCAGATCATCCCAGTGATTAGGCAGCCATAAGGTGCAGACGGGAAGTAAACATGATGACTCGACTTAGCTTCAAATCATTTTCTGCGGATAAGTTCATTAAGAGCTTTTCTGTCTGTAGAAAACGCCATAGGTGCTTGTTATTTTGGATTAGAGCTGATACAGTTTGTTGATTAAGTGATTAGTCATTTGGCAAAAAATTATTCAGCAACTAATTAATCTAGATTTCTCAGTACAGTTTGTTTTCATTATGATAAATCATGATTCATTGTATTGTCTGAAAAATATCCTGTTGAGTTTCTTAGGTGATGTCATCTTTTTTTCATTTATTCAGATCTCCATTAGTTGTGGAGATATTATTTAAATAAAACACTATAAAAGCGGAGTGCAACGGCATCTTATGAACTAGAATCTAGGAAATTCTCATTTCTTACACATCACCTTTTTACTGGTGGGACTTTTCAGTGTTAAATATTGTCAAATGTAGACATTTTGCTAGAGCCGTCAAATCTCTCCGTTCTGCTTCACAGATCTTAACAATAGTAGTTGACAAAGGCAGCGCCGCACAGCTTCCTGTGTACTGTTTTAAAGCAGCAAAGAAGAATTAATTTTAGGTATGTAATGTCAGTCAGAGCTTAACTAAGCTGACTGGGAAAGTAGCTGGGTCTCTTTAGGCCAGTAAATCACATAGTACTGGATCGGTGTACACACTGGCGTAGTCCGCCAATACGGATAACAGCATTTTAAGCAGTATCAGAGGCATTTTCCGATACTGGTATAGATATCTGAACAACTCTAAATCACATGACAATTTTTTTCCAGCAATGACAGAAACAACAGTAAAGACGACGACAGTAACAATAACAAAACACGTCACTTAAGACACAACACAACACAACACAACACACCACAAGACCTAGGCTCAAGTTAATACTATTCTCTTAACAGAATACAGCAATAAATGTGGCTCACTAATGGTCAGACTGTAGCATCTTTTACCATAAATATTAACAGGACTTTGTATGTATCCAACATTAAAACTTTTGTATGATTTCCTAAACTTTATATAGGTGGTAGTGTTAGTTAAATAGCAGCAGACACAGCAGAGAGCTGTTCAGCACTGTTTTTTCGATAATAATTTAAATCCATTTTTGCTGTTTTCTTGAATGATATTCCCAAGCAGAGTGTTCCATGTAGCCATGGCTCTCTCAGTGCTTTTAAATATGTTTATTTTCACTTTACGAAGTGTGAATCTGCCCTCAGTGGCATGATCATGTTCATCAGAACTGGAGCATAAGTGTTTATATAATACCCTTGGCATTTTATTTACTGAAATATTTCAAGTGAATTTAAGCAACGAGGCCGTAAATCTGTCTCTTACTTTTAACCAGGACAGACTGTTATGCATTTCATTGACATCAGTTCTGTTTTAGCAACAAAGTAAACAATGCACGTCCTGTTCTGTCTGATCAACCCAGAGATATTTCCATTGATTTTCAGTTTGCAGTAGCCGTATACAACAAAGAAAAGCAGCAAGTTGTCGTATTGGAGAAGCTAGAGCCAGAAAGTGTTTAGGGGTTTTTGCTTTAAAAATGGCTGAAAACATAATTTAATTGTATATTTTTTAAAAAAAGCTGATTTATTTTTCTGGCTGTCCACTTATCGATTTAATGACCGATCTTGTAAAACTGGCATCAATTGATGGGCTCCAGCGTCATAAGAAAGACATTTTAAGGCATCACAGTGTGCTCTGGGAACTTGACAGTGATGGGTATTTATTGTTATTTGCTAAATGACTAAGAAGATATTAGAATTGAAGCTCTTTTTTGGTTTACATTACTTTGGTTGGTTGTATTGATTCAGCACAGTTTTATTAAGATAGTTCTGTGTTCTGATGACCTCAACACAATACTGCTTTGTCCATCTCTGTCCTCTGTCATTTCTTCCTTCCATTCAAGCAATGTATCATGGAGCTCATGGGATTCTGACATACAGCATGTTCCCATCCATCGTGGCGTAAATATTGGACCACACACAGACACACTAGTGAACATAAGACGTTTGTGTTCGTCTGTGACTGGGCAGGGAATTGGGACCTCGTATATGTGCATCGACATGCTGTGTATTGCTAGGCTGAAATGTTCCAGTGATAGTTATCAGTGAAAAATCAAAATGAAGATATCTTTAAAGCCATGCATACACTCACATTAAACACTATATTATTTCTATTGTCTAGGCTGTCGCTCAGTAACTCGTGTCAGGATTTCACACTGGTTTGTATTGATAATTCAGGCTTATCTGTCTGTGTGCACCCAGATGAGCTTCAGGAGATGTAATTCACGCTACATTAATTTTCTGTAACGTTGCATCAGCAGCATTTTTCCTTTTATAAGGTTCACTGTCTGTTTTATAGTTCCTCTGGATGGGATTGCCTTTTACGTGTGCCAGCACACATTGTGGGTTTTATTTTCAGACCACATAATGAAGTTTTTGTTTGATCTGGTGAATGAAAATGAGTCGCCAGCTACAGAGAGATGGAGAGATCATACGGCTTGTTAGTAACATGGCAGCAAACATTTAGTCAAGTGCTTTAAAGTCTTTACATTCAGTAAAAAATATGAGATAAATTGGAAATAAGTCGGAGTCATAATTCTTCAATCCAGTTCACAGTACTGTAAAAAGAGGAAGTTGCAAAACACTGATTTGCGTTTTGAGATTTTGCCTCGACAT
Organism: Naso thynnoides; assembly: GCA_029783665.1. Classification (NCBI taxonomy): domain Eukaryota; kingdom Metazoa; phylum Chordata; class Actinopteri; order Acanthuriformes; family Acanthuridae; genus Naso; species Naso thynnoides. The sequence goes on from JAQLOL010000003.1 coordinate 23,678,648, forward strand.
GTTTTTGTTGCCAGGATAGTTTCCCATCATCCCCCCTTTGTTAATCTGTGTTGTTCCTGCTGTAGTTTTGGCCAACTTCAGTTTGTTTGTAAGCATCATTATCAAAATGACCGTCATGTCTTTATCCAATCATAAAACTGGCTATAAAAAAAACAATAAAAATAAAATAATAAAAGACTTACTCTGGGTATCTCTGGAGCCAGTCTGCAAATTCCAGATAGGGGCTGATTATTGGCAGAACATTTTGCCTCGTTCTACTGACGAACTGTGATGTGTTAAAGCCGATCAATGATTAGTGACGTAATGATACGGTTTTAGAAAGTTGCAGAAAATTGCAGCTGTGTGAAGTGGTTAGTTGTAGGGTCAATGCCGTTGCAAAGAGTCTCCAAAGATTCAATATATCAGATCGCCAAGTCCAGTTTTAGAACGTGAGGCACGTCACTTATTTAAACAACCAATCAGCTCCTAGTCAGGTCACCTGCTGCTAAGAAGTGCAAAGTGTCATCAGACGTTTCCCTGGTGAAATGCTGTCTTGATAGCTGGTGCTTTTTCTGCTCATTAAAGGTGACAACAACTCTTCTAAATGTCAGAACTGCTCTGAGAATAAATTATAGAAATTTACAAAAGAGGGCCGATGGGCATATACTTGTGTAAGCGGTGTACTTACTCTGTTGGAGCGGCCAAGGATGACTCCAAATTCTTGCCCCCCTTTGTGAATTTATGTTTTCACCATTTCTTAAACACTGAAACTACAACTGCAGCAAGTAATTTACTATCAGTGTCTTCAGTCTGTTTCAAGATGCCACAAATCATTGTTACGCTACAAAAAATCCTGAAAAGATGGTAGTCAGAGTTCAGTGCAGAGAGTCGTTGCTATGGAAAAGATACTGTTTCATCTAGTTGCAGCAGTGTACACTGACAGGTTTCAGAAGGCTGCAGACTTGCTCATTACAAGTAGTTGCAAGTCTAAGACCATCTTTGGTGTAAACCAGCCTTTAATATTCAAAAGCAGTGGTGCAAAATTGAAGTTTTGATGTAGAGGTTATGATCACTACTCTAACGATTGCGACACTTGTGGATACGAAAAGCCCCAGTTAAATGACATGCACATATGCTTACAGACCTAGATACATTATGTAACTGTACTGGAGATAACTGAGATACACTGCTTCCTGTCCTTCCTTCCTCTTTATTCTGATGTGCTGCAAAGCTCATGCTGTCTGTTTATGCTCATTGATCGGTCAAGTTCGACCGAGGATAAAAGACAAAATGGAAGATAGAAGAGAAAAGAGAATCTGGCGTCAGGTTTGCCGGCTCCCTCCCACAGATTGGTTTCCGAGTCATCAAGCGGCTAATCTTCACAGTGTGCAAACAAAAACCCCTCCACTGACCCGACCGTGCAACTCTAAACACAGGAGACCAGAGCCAGGGCGTCTGAAAAACCAGCTCCCGCCCACACAAATGGTTTTCACTTGCATTACAAATTAAAATCCCCAGTGATGTACACACACAGCCAGCCGCACTCAAAAAACGGAAATCTCCAAAATACTCATCCGTAATTTGTAGGGTTATCACATGTTTTGACTTGTTATTGAGCAAAGTTAAAACCAAACAAGCCATTTAACAAGGATGAGGTTTATGGTTGGACCCAGCAGTCTTCCTTTTTTTACAACCGTGAAACCTCCAGCATGATGTGCTGCATATTGCTCCAGTTTAGTCACCATTTGGAAAAACAATGAAAGACATTCCAAGAAACTGTAGGAAGCCTTTCATGTCATGCTCTTTCCTTCTTAAAAGCTCATAAATCCATGACTGATGTCCAAATTCAACAGGCTTTGACTTCACTAATCTTGCGTTTAGTTATGGAAAAGACTCAATATTCTCACCAATCAAACACCTGCTGCTTTAGTTGACACAGTTTAGTCTGTGATTTTTTCAACATTTTCAGAACACATTCACATAAATTAGTTACCCGGATGAGTTTTCTGCAGAACTAATAATTTTTTTTAGAGTCCTCGTGCCTAGAGGTAGCAAAGAGTCCAGTCCACTCAATTGAGGTTGAATATTAGGCTCTGGTTGATTAGCTGGGTTACTCTTTCCTGAATGAGAAATCATAATCAGGGATAGACTTCATTTTATCATTTTTGAGCTGAAGAATTTGTGATCTTTGACTGACTGAGGACTGAGTGGCTGGTTCCAACCAAGCAGCTGTTGGTCATCACAGGAAGTTAAGTTTTCTTATTCACTGACATGGTTCTGTCCCCCTACATGGAGGTCCTGTCAGTGACAGACTCTGTTATCATCAAGAATTTTAGAATTCTATTTTATTTTTGTTTTTTTTGTTTGTACGATGATCAGAAAAATTTCAGGGCCATTGTAGATGTTCAACTGTTCTCTTTAAAGCCAATGGCGGAGCCTCTAACTGAGGCTGTTCTGAAGAAGTTCTGGAACTTTTTAATGATGTTAAACTAAGCAGCTCCTATTGGGCTGCACTGTCACCCCTCACCAGTTAAAGGTCTTTAAAGCTGTTAAATTCAGACAAAAGAGAAATTTTGACTTTTGCCACCACTGCTTCTGGTTTTCCTGGAAAACAATGGATTGGACTTCTGTGGATTGAATTTTGTTGAATGGAAATATGCTGTTGTACTTTGTCTCAACAAAATCCCATTTAAGTCTGCAGTTATGCCTCCCAAGAGAGCTTTTCACATCACGTTCCACTGGGGTTTGACTGTAGTAACAATCACCTCTTTTCCTTGAAGGCTAGTTCCTGGAGGCCTTTACTTAAATCACATGGATATGATTTTTCTCTTTCACTGAGCTCCAAGACTGACTGCTTTGCAAACAGGACATGGGTTAAGTGGGTTGGAGTTCCTCTCCAGAGGAAATTGGACAAAGAAAGCAGTTGAGATAGATCAGCTGAGTGCGCTTGCTGCTCCCATGTCTAAACTTCTCACTGAATCTCTTTAGCAGCTGCCCAACCACTTTCTTTAGTTGGTATTTTGCTGGGTTTTATGGCGATGCATGTTTCTGTTCCTAATGATATGAATGCACAATATTATGGAAGTGTCCTTTCTTGATGCTCTCTATACATCATTCATTAAAAAGTAGAGACAAAGGTAATAAAAAAAAAAAAAGTAACATACTTGCCATTAAGGACAGATCAGACATCTGCACAAGCAACAGAATCTGACAAAACAATGAAAATTTTTTATGTTTGATTAAAAAAAGGGGCGAGATAGAAAATGAAGCCATGCAGGAAACAAATGATTTCAGTGATTGAACTGAGGCAGATGTCATGGTGTGTCGAAAAGGTGTTGTCGTTGCACTAAAATCAAACAACAGCACTTTACACCACTGCAACTTGCCGTGCGATCGTTTCATCTTGTCGTAACAAAAAAACAAAAAACAGGAGGGGAGGGTGCAGTAGTATTTCTAAAATGTTACCTACCGCAGCTTTGATTTGAAGTCACTGTAATTTATTCAGCAAGATATTTGCTGACCAACCCCGTGATAAGAAATGTGTTTTATATGAGACTTATATGAGCATCTTAAAAGGTAGCTGCCGCTGCTGCTGCTGCAACTGACCATGATGTGAGTGAGCCAAACTGCAATTACATTCATGCCACTGTTCTTTTTCTCCTCACACAATTTCTTTATCTCATCCACAGTCCTTCCCCTTCAGCTCTT
>JAQLOL010000003.1:23688804-23706873 GCA_029783665.1 Naso thynnoides
GGGGACTGCCTGGAAAAAAAAATTGTTTCTACTTTGCAGTTCTTCTTAAAGATAGCCCAGCATATTTACATTCTGCTGTTTTTGTGAAGTGTGTGGGAGAAAGTGGTGGAGATGCAAAAAAAAAAAAAAGTCAATGAGTTAAACTCGTAATTGTGAGAGCGCACAAGATCTTTCTCCGCTTGTTGCAACAGGAAGTCTGTTTCTCCTGCCTTCTTTTCTCACTCTTCTTTCTCGCTTCTTCTCACTGTGATTTCCTGTACATTATGAAAGCACTGTGTGTTTTTTCGTAATTCTCTGTAGTCAGCACTTGCAGGCACTTCACTGAGCAAGAAGAATATCTCACATGTTCTTCCAGCCTTTGGCATGTCCTTGGTTTTCATTTTAAGTCTTGGAGGTTATAGCCCCTATTTTGCATTCGCACCTACTTGCAATTAAGGTGACTATAAATCAATAACATTATGCTAACCAGGGCATAAGAATAGATATACAAAAATCAATAAAGTTAATGAGGTAAAACATTAAATTTATTGTCTTTGCACTTTTTACAATTTCAAGAACATCTAGCAAATTATCATAATGTTAATTTATTTGTCGTTTACACCATGTCCTAACTCTTTGAAATCACAGTTTTTCATAAAATGAAATATCGTCTGAAATCTAATAAAGTCTAAGACAGAAATTTCATTTGAATCGTGCTTCTTCCAACTTGATTTAACTCTCTAATCTCTGTTAATCCTTTCTGCGTCTCTCGGCAGGGCAGGACAAGTGGCGCTGCAAGAGACGGACACATGAAGCATGAGAGGGTGGAGCTGAGGCTCAGCTGACCCTTCCCCTTCCTACTCCTCCTTTCCCCCGTGCTCCGTTCGATCAGCACTCCCTCCCTCCCTGCCCGTCTTTCCCCTTCCTGTCTCCATCGCCCTGCTGGATCCCACCTCGCCTCCTCCTCCTCCTCCCAGCCTCAATCAGCCGAGTCCAATGTATTCCCCGGAGCAGGAAAACATCTCCACCACCGCCTCCACCAAAGTGCCAGTGAAGTACGGGGAGCTCATTGTGCTGGGGTAAGCAGCAAATTACACATCGTCATTACATCCAGAACAAACCCCTGTGAATGTATCCTTATTTTCTTTTTTTTTTTGCCATTTTTATTCAGAGTGCATCCATTAAATGAGCCCAAATTTTTATAGAAAAATAGGAGTTACCAGAGCCATCAACACATGCCATGTAACTTACAAGAAAGCAAGCGGCTACTTACTATTCATTTTTTATTTAGCGGCGCTGTCCCCAACAACTACACGCCAGAGAGAGATCTCTTTCCAGTCCTGTAGCTCACGCACAGTCTCTTTTCCTCCATCAGCGTCCTCTTCACAGTATCCACATCTCTGCCATGAAGTTAGTCGAGGCTGTTGAGTCCAGTTACATCACTCACTCACACGGCTCTGGTTCTGGTGTCCGTTCTAGCACTGGACCTCCATCTGCCAGCAATCCAAACTTCCTCTAACTTCCTCTGACGGGGAAAAAACGCCAACACTCACCAGTGCTGCAGCTGCAGCTACGGTCTGCGGCAGGTAGCCTATAGGGTTGGCCTGAATGCCAGTTTTTAGGCTTCGGATATTCGTTGGTGTTAGTGAATGAACCTCTGGACGTCCGTTTTTACAAAAACACATTTTAAAGTTAGGAATACTGTAGGTGTATTTATGCTCTTTCATAAGCCGAAAGCTGCAGTTCATTTAGATCCAACACGTCATCGTATAGCCTAGCATAAATGAAGGGAATACATAAAGCCTGCTTAAATTAGCCCGTTCAGATTTTCTGTCATTATCTCCAGCTGATACAACCATTACTGTTGCTCTGTGTTGGTTGTGGAAGTCCAAGACACGTTGGAAAACTTAATGACACTGTGACTGTGTTCATAACATCATCCCGTAGTGCATTGTGTCGCATTGCTCTGTTTCCACACACAGCCAAAGCAGGGATGTCAGGAGAAAGTGGGGCTTGCCATTTCAGTAACTACAGCCTATAAAATTGTAATTTCTGTGCTGTATCAGTTGTGGAGGTCCTACACACGTTGGAAATCTTACCAACATTGTGTGTGGATTTGTAACATCATCCTACGAGCAGTCATAGAGCATCAGAGGGAAAACCAGAGGACATTTTCTCCATAAAATATGACCCGGTTTCACCAAAATGACCGTTTTGTGCGACATAGTAATGTGCATTGTTAGTTTTGGTTTCGAAACTTGAGCAGTGGCTTGAAGTCACATAGCAATGAAACAAACTACAGGAGGTACAAGTGGCTGAGGCAGAGAGCCCAGTCAACCTATTACAGCTCCCACTCACATGAAAATGATTTTCAAACTGTTATTTTAGGGTGAAAAAACTTCATAATGTTACTTTAAAAGATTACGAATTCCAAACAAATATACAGTCAGAATTTAGGAGCACTTTTTTTAGCATTTATCTTTTTAAGAAAACATCATAAATGATTGTGATATTTTTGTCCAGTTGCTCGGACCCAGTACTGACAGGATCCTCAGCCAGAGTTAGAATTAAGTGTTGTTGGAACATTAGATAAACCGCATTACTTCCTGATTTATCATAAGATGAGATCAATTTTGGCCGGGAGCTGCAGCCCTGGATACTCATCATAAGCACCTTGGCTGTCCGTTCCTCCAGAGATTTGTTTTGACTCAAGTCCACATTCTCAGCTGTAGGAAAAACCCTGCACCCCACCCTGCATCTTAAGCATAGAAGGCATATAACCACACACACACCCACACACACACGCACACTCACACACTTTCTTCAATAACAACTGACAGTAAAGGACTTCCTTTATCTGTCCATCTCCTGTTTATTCCCCAAAGGGCTGTTCCTCTTCATTCCCCGTCCCAGCCCACTTCACATAAGAATGCAGATGTCGGAAAGACTCCTTACACGCATGCACAGCGCAGACGCACACACACATGTGCACACACTCTTCATGTCTCACTCAGACACACAAAGCTGGTTTCACAGCTGACTCACAGTTTGTTGTTCTGGGTTGTGCTGGAGCGAGTATTGTCAGGGAGATGACCGTGGAAATTTTTCCTGGTGGAAAAACGCAGTGAGCAGTAAATGCAGTCCCATGCCTTTACAAGGGAGAACCCCAGTTTTCCGCTTTACTCTTCTTTTTCCGCTCCTAGTTTTGGATTCTAGGTCAGGCCACCCTTTTTTTTAAAAGGCCAACAGAGGCACTTTTTGCTGGAAGCCATGAATAGAAACACACTGTGCTGCAAGCGAGGCTGCTTCAAGTGTAGTGAGCACTTAAATTTGCATTACAGTATGTTTTCTGTATGGCTGCTAACACGGCAGTGCCATGCTCTGTTCTCTGGCCTCCTTAAGGGATGTAAATTCATCACCATGACGCCTGTGTACTGTCAGTAACCTCTGAATGATGCTGTTAAAAGGCCACATAAGGCCATGGCAACATAATTTGAAACACAAAACACGGCTTCAACAAAGCCACAACACTTAGAACAAGAATTAATGTATAATTTGATATCTGATGCAGTTAACCTTTTACATTAGCATCAAGCTGCTCAGTTGTAAATGAGGACGCACCTAAAGTTAAAGTTACTTGCAGCTAAACAGTAAAAACCTGCTCACTTTCCTTCAGGCGACACCAGCTTTAACTCTCTCTGGTGTCGACTGAGCTCCTTCTTACTTTACTTGCTGATATATAAACATATATATACAGCAGTTCAGAAGTCTGAACCAGGGCTAACCTCTTAAAATCGTCCCAGCTCAACTACAAACCACTATACAAAGTAAGAAGAGACCAACAAATGCAAATATACCGGAGAACCCCGTCAGCACACAGCACAGTGTCGTGACTGACCTCTCCGCTAACCCCAGTGCAGCATTACCATGTTTGAAGCTCAGTGATGCTAACGGCTAATCCTTAGGAATGCTGCAGGGTCTCTCGGGACAATCTGTTTACAGGCGTGCTGGACATCCATGTGGCTTTTTAAACAACTGTCACGTCACTGGACACATTGCAGACTCTCCAAATCCATCTGTCTTCACACATCCATAACATAATAATTGCGTGTTTACATGCGTGCTTATGCATTTTTCATGTGTTTGGGTTGAATTTTCAGCTGTGTTGCATTGGCAGACGGTTATTTACTATTACAATAGGACTGTGTGTAATCAGACATGGAGAAGGATTTATTTTGGCACTAAAACAATTTTTTAACTAGGGTTAGTTAGGGTTGGTTAGTCTATTTTGCCATTAAATATAGACTTTGTATCTCCTTCGATTTAAGCACTCTGTTTTTGAAAAATAAATAAATTTTGAAGTATTTGACAGGCTCTGCCTCAGTGTAATGACCTTGTAATGTTAACACATGTAAACAGAGAGGCAGAGTGACTGAGCCATAGGCAGGGCAGTAATTACACACACAACCTGTCTTTATAGTTTTATAGGTTTACTGAATAAATGGTAGCTTGTTCCTGCACGCTGAGCTTTAGTTTACTAGTGTTTGTAGGGAACACGAACACACACACACACACACACACACACACACACACACACACACACACACACACACGGGTTTGTTGTTTATTGTGAGAATTGAAGAATACACTGTGTCTGCACACTCAGACTAACATTTTCCTAACACTGATTCTTCTTGCGTCACTACATAAACAACCTTTATATAAATACACACATTAACACACACTTGCTCGTTGCTAACCTTTGGTCCTCCTTCATTGTTTGGAGACTATTTGGATACATGTCGGTACACTCACACGTTATTGCTACCCATGGGAACCTGGATTTGAACTGCCAGCAGTACTTTGAGCTTTCTCCAGCAGACTGCCCTGCCCTTTCTCTGGATACGGCCTAAACTTCACCATGGTTACGCTCCTGCCATGGTTACTCGTCCCAAACGTTGCTGTGGCTCTGTTCTCTCACCATGGTTACTCATAAACCCTCCCAGCGCTGTTTGATCCCAGTAGAAATGCTGTCTTTGAGAAACATTTCGCTGCAGGCTGGGCGTCCTTACAACCTGTCTGTACCGTCTCTACTGGACGTAGTTCAATGGGTGGTTTTATTCCAGGAGTCTGATTGGTCAGAGACACGTTCCAGCTGTGCTGAGGTCCTGCACTGCTTGGCCAGTTCTGCTGCAGTCTCAGCGTTTTGTATGCGTTTTTATACTTGAAAGAAAACTTTTCAGACATTACACATGCGTCTGCAGCACTGGTTCAGAACAATGAACTTTTGATTGCTGCTTTTTTTGACACTGTCGCCATGTTGTGCACTATTTGTGAATTTTATCACTAGATTTCTGCTTTTGAGGAAATCATCTGAAAAGTTCTGAAACCTTAAAAGTTGAAAAGTTTTGGGTAATGTAATGATGCATGCTCTGAAAGTTGAGGAAAAGTCAAGAATTTTATATTTTATTTTATTCTTTTTTTAATTTTTTTTTTTTATGCCGTAGCCAAGTTGTTCTTATATAATTTTTGTGGACATTTAGACAATTTTTCAAAACACAAAAACAAAACAAATCATGTACTAAGATAATTAAACACAGTAAGAATTACTGAATTTTTAAATACCCCATGAAATGAAAAATACATCCTCCCAGTTTTAATGTTTATGTGTCAGTTGTTCATGTGTCTTGTGTTATCTGCCAGATGTATGTTGAAAAAAAATCATTTAAGAGTATTTTTACGTTAAAATCTGGATTTTCTCTCATTGGATTTATTTTTTTTATTTGTTTTATTTGGATGACTCATTATGCACATAATGGCATTTTTTATATTTCATCTAATGAAAATGTGTGTCGTGCACCCCCCCCCGAGCCTACCGCTGGGACGCATCAGCTTCATTGCAGGGATGAACCTGTGCTTCTCTTTCACCGGCAGCACTGCGGGCTTCCCCAATTAGTTCAAACAAATGCAGCCCGACTCCAAAATATTTCATCCCCGTCGAATTCATCGGTAAAATCTGAAGGCTTGGCAAGACGTTCTTCTCAACAGAGAAGAGGCTGTCATCATTAGCGTTGGCGTTAGCGAGGGTGGAGCTGGGGCATAACGTGTAATCGGCCCCATTGAGTACTGTGAATTTCAGTCAGTATTTGCGACAAGTTTCTGCCTAGTGGCCTGTTCTTTCTGAAAACACATCAATATGCAGAACCAAATCACATTCTGACTTCTGTTTCACAGGGCCTTTAATGTTGCAGATAACAATAACAAATATCAGCTGAAAACTGTAAAATTCTTGCTAAGCAAAAAACTGTTAAAGCAGTTGGATCTCTCATCATGTCTGTGTTGTGTTTCTGTCACGCTGCAAGTAATTCAGTGGAGTATAGTTATGGAAACCAGCAGAGCCAGAGGAGTCCAAACCTGAAGAGGCTTTTGGATATAGTAACAATGTTAAAGTGGCGAGCGAGTGGTGTTTGTGTTTATGCATATTGTAATGTTTATAAAGCTTTGGTTCTGTTTGTAATGGCTTATATAAAACATGCACATGCAAAAGAATAAAACCTTTGTAGGATATCAACTACAACCAGTGTGCCTCATATTCATGCATTTATACCTTGAAACTCCAAGTTCAGCTGTTCAGCAGTGTTTAAATCATCATGTGCTTCCAATCAGGATTTTTTTTAAATTTCAGTTCTCCACCTATTCTGTCATTTGCTTTGGTAAATGGCTCAGGAAAGTTGTTAATGTTGTTTGTTTTGAGATAATGGATGGATGCTTTTTCTTCCATGTTACCCTAAAACTGTGATGGATCAGCTGCAGATGGATCAGTTTAAGTCAGTTCTGAAAAACATAAAAACTTTGTTAATACGTGGACTGGTCGATGGAGATGATGAATGTCTCTTACTTTAGGATATTAAGCAAACACAAACACTCACACACACGCAGACACAACTCCACAGTCACAGTGTTATCGGGACTCACAGAGACTCCATTCTTCTGCAGGGAACGCCTCTGTTTATTCTCCCTTCCTCAGCCGCGTATCAGAATAAATGAGTCTCTGTGTTTATTTTCTTTGCCTTTCTGGGGATGTGTTTGGAAGACTTGTTTTGTTTATGGGACATGATGTGCCTTTGTTTAAAAGCATGTATATAATGTGCAGACTGCTATTTGTGCGTGTGCTTGAATGTGTGTTTGTGTGGGTGAATGTGGTCTAAGGGGTATGGAGGGAGTGCACCGAAACGCCTTGAGCTTTTTCCACAATGACTGTTTTTCCAGTGTGTTTTACAGCTGCTCAAACTATAATGTCCTATTGTTTTTTTGTTTTTTTTTCTGTATGTATATGTGTGTTTATGCATGTTTTTGTGTATGTGTGTGTAGGTACAATGGCTCTCTGCCCAACGGGGACCGAGGCCGACGCAAGAGCCGCTTCGCTCTTTGCAAAAGACCGAAGGCTAACGGGGTGAAACCCAGCACAGTCCACGTCGCCTGCTCGCCACAGGCAGCAAAGGTGAGACACACAGATTTACACACAAACACGCACGCACGCACACACACACACACACACACACACACAAAGAAAGACAATACAATATTATCTAGTCATCATCGAAACCCAACACATGACCAGTTTCAGTCCATTTCTTCTTTAGTATGATTTATGTTTGAACTGAGTTTCATGCAACAGTGTAAATGAAATACAAATTAATGATGAAGAAAGTGCAAATGTCTCAGACAGAGAGCAGCATTCTTGAGTTGTGCATCTCTTTAAAAAAGCTCGTCTTTGTACTTGTGTGATTTTACTTGTCTGACAACATTAAATAAAACACACCCAGTTCAGTGGATTTGACCCGCGCTTCCCCACCAAAGGCATTGATGAAATTCTTTTTGCTTTTTGTTCTGTGATATTAAAGTACTACACAAACACACACAAACACACACTTCATCAACATGAAAAGGGCAGGGTTCAGCAAAGCTTCCCTGAGTTAGCGGAAAAAGGGAAAGGAGCAGGTACACGACTCTGTCGAGGTTTAAAAGGCGTTTGAACAAAGGTTTTTACTCAGAGTTTAACAGGAACACGCTGACGGTTTGTAAAAGAAACAAATTAAAAACGGTCCAGTGGAGAAGAACTGAGCATTTTCCAGCAAAGTGTTGGAAAGCACACGTCTTTGTGTTTCCATCGCCAGTTATAAAACACCCAGAAATCCATCAAAATCTTTAAAGTGAGCTGGAGATTGTGTGGCGTGTATGTGTGTGTGTGAGAGAGAGAGAGAGAGAGAGAGAGAGAGAGAGGAACTCAGTCTTTTTTATAAGTAACATCTGCACTGCAAGGATTCTCTGCGGACACACACATTTGTGATCTCACACACGCGCTCAGGCCAGGCTTTTAGCTTCAGTTATTTAAGAGTCTCAAGGAGCAATTGTCCTCTTGTGTCCTCTGGGTGGTCTGCACTGACTGAAAAGATGTTGAGACTCTGTTAAATCCAGATTACATAACTGAACTCTTCACCCGGCACACCCTTCCTATGTGTATCTATTGTTCTCTGTAAAGATCAGTGATTAAATGTCAGAGGTGTTTTTGCTATAAAATGCGTTCAAGTTCAGTTCTCCTATGTATTTACAGTATTTTAGATATGAAAGGTTTTATTTCAGAGTGGCTGAAGTTCTTTCCTTTGGCATCTTAATCTTTTTGTATTCATCTCTCCTTCCTTCCTTCTTTCCCGTCAGGCCATAAGCAACAGAGACCAGCACAGCATCTCTTACACTCTGTCTCGAGCCCAGACAGTGGTGGTGGAGTACACCCATGACAGCAATACAGACATGTTCCAGGTAACACCAGGACTGCAGTTTTATAACCAGTCCTTATGTTTTCCACTGGATCCCTCCAAGCGGAATAATCATGTAATCAGCACACACAGTCTGATCAGATGTCTTGTGGTGTGTGAGCAGCACAACAACTGAGACATTTTCAAAGTCTTGTATTCTGCATGTGGCTTTATGGACACAGTCAGCAGTTGGAGCAGCTGCAGGAGCTGTCACACACCGCTCAGAGGCAGTTAGGATGCTTTTAAACCCTCAGTGCAGATTGGAGCAATTTGTGTCAAAATTAATGCATCTTCTCTGAGTCATTACTTTAAGAAACCCAACTTAATATGAAAATACAGCCTTGATACACGTTCTCTTGGATCCAGTTGTATTTTGAGTAATCATATGAAATAAATACCTGTAAATAAACTTAGAAATCATAGTAAACTTATTTTTTCAGGCTTCCCTCATGAGAATGGATTATTATCTCACAGCTAGAAAGCACAGCTGAATCTCAGTTCTACGTATTGACTTGCTTTACATATCTTGTCTGAAAACTTGTTGGAACGCATTTCCTTCTCTGTTCACCAGATCGGTCGATCAACAGAGAGTCCCATAGACTTTGTAGTGACTGACACAGTGGCGGGCAGCCAAAGTAATGCTGACACCCAGTCGGTCCAGAGCACCATCTCCCGCTTCGCCTGCCGCATCAAGTGCCAGCGCACGCCGCCTTACACCGCCCGCATCTACGCCGCAGGCTTCGACTCTTCCAAGAACATCTTCCTCGGGGTGAGTTTTGTTTCATCTGGTGCCTCAGACACGTGTGGGCGAGCGTGAGAGGGTAAGAGGCAGAAAGATGAAAGGACAACCAAAGAACCACAGGGAATGTACAGAAAGATGTGAGGAAAGATGAGACATTTAGCCCATGTTCCTATTGTTCCATTAATGTCAGAAGCAATCACTCAAACATTCAAATCTGCTATAAGACGTGCTTGATTCCTGACTTTGTAATGTCTGTGTTTTCCTCAGGAGAAGGCTGCTAAGTGGAAGACATTCGACGGTCAAATGGACGGGCTGACCACCAACGGCGTGCTGGTGATGCACCCTCGAAACGGCTTCACCCAGGACTCCAAACCGGGCGTCTGGAGGGAGATCTCAGTCTGCGGCAATGTCTTCACCCTGCGGGAGACGCGCTCAGCACAGCAAAGAGGAAAGATGGTAAGAAAGGATGCAAAACACGCACTGCAGCACCACGTTCACTGAGCATGGTGCGGTCAGTGCGCTCAGAACGTTAAAAACAGAGATCTAACTACTGAAGCGCTGTCTTTCACAGTCAGGATGCGTTGGTTCAGAGTAGTTTGATATTAAGCTTAATCAAACAGTGCTACTCTGGAAAGAGATGTGCTGTGGGTTTATAAACCCGTGGGAACAGTTTGTTTGTTCAAGAAGACCTTAAGTTGACAATGACTGCAACTGACAGGGTGGCTCAGTGGTTTGCACTGTCGCCCCACAGCGAGAAGGTTGTGGCATAAAACTAGAGTTGGTCCCTCGCTGCAACTCGCACTCTGTCTCTCGCACGTACCCACCCCAGCGGGAGGTCGGTCAGAGCTTAACATCAGTGGGAGGTTGTCAGGATGCCGTCTCCATGGCAACAGGTGCGGCTGTCAGAGCCGTGTGTAACAGGACCTTGTAAGGGGATCCTCCAGCTGACGTCAGAGCCTCTCAGCCAATCATAACACTCCGGCTGCCTCCTCGGCGTTTCCACCTGTGGCATTTGTCTTACTGAATTTCTGGTGGTCTTTGTTTTTCTCCTCTCTTCCTCTTGTCTCTCGTCTTCCTCCCACACTCGCACACACTCAGCATGTCCGCAGCCTCTTTATCTGGCGTCCCACCTGCTTTTGAGTCTCTCCAGCACAGCACAAATTAACAGCTCTCCTATCTCCACCTGCCCTTTACCATCCAGAGGGTTTACCGTGTGTGCATTATCCACCACTCTAGAAACCGCTCATTATTTCACACTTGATTGACAATTTAGATAGTCGACTATGGGAAAGCACCTACCTTCATTATGTTCGGTGATAGAGCATGATGGGGTTTTTAATTGTCACGCTGAAGGCACACAGTGGTGGAGACCACCAAGTGGTGTTTTTTTGTTTTGTTTTTTTCCCACTATACAGCTGTGAAGATACAGACCTGAATCATTAGCAGCTGTTAAAACAGTGTTAGTAGAGTTCAAACAATTGTTACTGAAGTGCATTTTAAAATTATTTTGAAATGAATTGAAATGTAATTTTTTGTCTGTCACAGCGATACATATCTGCTTCGTAAATCCTGCTCCATTGAGAGAACTTTTTCCATACGGCCTATCAGAAGGCTTCGTTTTAAATCATGTTTGCATAAAGTAGCTACGACAAAGTTCTACCAAATGTTGTCACATCATGCCAGACAGCAGCTACACAACACAACAGCTACAGATTTTTTTTTTGGTGTTTCTGCACCTACAAATACAAACACACGTCTTGTCCCGCACCTTAGCTTTTTGAACAGGCAACCAGAAAAACACTCGGAGAAAATGTGCACTGCTAATGTGATGTTTCGTGGCTTGGAAGCCAATTAGCTGCTCAGCTGCATCACATTAAGAGCATGTAAACGTGCCAGCAATTGTTGCTTTGTCCAGTCAGACGCTGATGTGGTCCTCACTCTTCAGTACCGCTAACAACACGCTGTCTGCCCACAACATGGAAGCTGCAACACAGGTTTCTTTGTCTGTCGTTCCCTGCTGGAGCTCAGCCTTCCAGCTGCTGACGATCAAACACAGACACCGGCACGTCCAACCAGCTGCAGAGACAAAATGGAACATTTTTCTTTCTTTTCTTAGACTTTTTTCTTTTTAATGACTCATTTTTAAAAAAAAAAAATACAGTTTTTAAGACAAACCTCTTTCGGCATTACAATCTAGTGAATTACTTCCTCCCCTCACTGCTTTGGCAAATCACACATTCACTAAATGGGATAACAGCCCTGTGTTGAAGGTCAACAGCTGAAGGACTTTCTGATTGAATAGAGGGCCAGAAAAAGTCGTATCAGCATGTTTGCAGAAAAGCTATCTGGTCCGTGTGTGTGTGTGTGTGTGTCTGTGTGTGTTAATATGTAGCTTGGGTGTGTTGTTGACTGAATTTTTTGGTTTTAAAATTCCCTGCTTGTAAAGTTGCCTGTCCTTGAATTGTTTTGAAAATGTACATTATAAAATAATTTCGATTTTGGCTCAGAATAATCTGCTTTTGAGGAAGTGTTTATTTGTAAACACCAGGTGACATTTAGAAATTATTGTAAGGTGATGATGGATCGAATGTGGGTTCGTTTCAGACTCACTCTGCCTTGCCAGCAGCACAGCTGGCTGCTCTTCTGATGTTGGACACAAGGTTAAACCCAGCGTAATTGGGGATATCTCACAGTGCTATACACACACACACACACACACGCACGCACACATTGGTTGCTATGGGGGCAGTTGTTCAGTGTAATAAATGAGCAGCACAGCACAGTGTCTGATTTCCTGCTGTGTTTAATAGAAGCTTTTGGGCTGATAAATGATTGACTTATGTGTAAATTATAAATGTGTATTCACGGTGAGTGTGTAAGAGTTCACATGGTTTCAATCAACCAAGAGCGCTCAGATCATCAATGATGTGTGTGGTTATTTATCAATTAGACAAACGTTTTTCCATAGTCTCATGTTTTGTCGATGTGTGTGATGAGAAGAGCAGCCTTGTGACCCAGAAGTTGCAGCTTTGAAGTCAGATGAACATGTGAGAAAATCTGAGTAGAAGAGAAAAAAAAACAACAACTGTGCTCCTCAAGCGAGGCACTGAACTCTGACCGTTCCAGTTGAGCAGCTTGTTGGCGAACAGAAGAAAGACTTTCGTTACAATGTGCAGATGTGAAAGTGTGTGTAGCGTGTTACTGCATCCATGTGAGACACAAAGAGCCAACATGTGCTCAGTGATCCATCGCAGTATAAATGAAGGTTAACACTGTCACCAAGAGGGAAGATCAACCCACGGCAGTGTTGTGCTGCTGCCACAGAAACACGTTTGCCCCGAAACACACAGTGACCTCGACACCAGCGTCAGTGATGTCACCAGAGACCCTGAAAGTGACTTCTCCCCCCGTCTGTGGAACACTTATAAAAATAGTTTAGTATGTTTATCCTTTCTTTCCCTCCGTCATCCGCTGTTTTCGTCCCTCCCTGTTGTCCTTTGCTTATCTAAATGTGGAATTTCCCGCTTTCAGTTTTCTCATGTCATGTTGCCTCCAGCTGTCGGTCCCTGAATCACACAGCTGTCTGGGAAATAAAAAAGTCTTACACTGCCACCTACTGTGTGCAGATGAGTACCACAAACCTTAGCGCTCCTTGTTTGAAGCAAGCAGCAATTATCCATCCTTCAGGAAAACTTCTTTTTTTTACAACCCTGAAAACTTGCTTTTGTCTGTTTTATAGAGTTTAAGGCTTATATAAACTGAAGTTATCCAAAAGTCGCTGTATGTTTTGTGATTGTTTTTATCCAAACTCGCTGTTGGGCCACAGGCAGTTTGGGCCAAATGGTCAGGAAATGTCGACTTTTCTGTAGAAAGGTGGCCTTAAAACTTCGTTCAAACATTCATGATCACCACTGGGCTTGAAAGGTACAAACATTGGTGATCTTCTGACGTCTTATCTAACCTCATCATGAGATTTAAATTTTCTGGTTTTGTGTTCTCAGGACTGAAGCTGTTATTATAGAAACAGAGGTCATGTCCTCAGACTTTCTTCTGGGAACTTGGCCTAAAGCAGATTTTATTTTTATGATTTAATGTTATACATGATGAAAAATGATGCAGTGACCTAAAATTTGAGAATGTTTTGTGGGGAAAGGAGTAATAAATACGGTAATGAATAAATGCAACCATTTTAAAACATATCCAATCAACAAGCAGTGCTAGTGGCGTAGAGGACACTTGTAGAATAGAGTTTTTAGCATGTAGAGAAACTTCAATAAAAGCAAAATTCCGCAGAAATAAATAACAAAATAGAGCTTAACAAGGTTTGGAAAAATTTCTAGATTCCCAAAACTTTCTGTACTGAATTTTGTGTTTAAGGGGTGGAAGAGCTGTTGGGACTTATGATACTGGTATTTTAAAATCCTGGCTGCAGGGTTGTTCTAACATTTGGCGCCGTCATAAGTTGAGGATGTGGCTCCTCATCTTGTTTGTTAATTTAAATCACTGATTTCTGTAGCCACTCATCTGTGTAACCTCTCTCTGTTCCAGGTGGAAACTGAAAGTCACGAGCTGGTCGATGGCTCTCTCATCGACCTGTGCGGTGCGACCTTGCTGTGGCGCACTGCTGAAGGCCTGGCACGCACTCCCACCCTCAAACACCTGGAGGCGCTGCGGCAGGAGATCAACGCGGCGCGCCCGCAGTGTCCCGTGGGCTTCAACACACTGGCCTTCCCATCAATGCGTCGCAAGGACACGCCAGATGAGAAGCAACCCTGGGTCTACCTCCAGTGTGGCCACGTGCATGGCTACCACAACTGGGGCAACCATCGCGAGGAGCGGGAGGGCCGGGAGGGCCGCCACAGGGAGTGTCCCATGTGCCGAGCAAAAGGGCCGTATGTGCCGCTGTGGTTAGGCTGTGAGGCGGGTTTTTACGTTGACGCCGCCCCTCCCACTCACGCCTTCAACCCCTGCGGCCATGTTTGTTCAGAGAAGACGGCGGCCTTTTGGAGTCAGATCCCACTGCCTCATGGCACACACACCTTCCACGCCGCCTGCCCCTTCTGTTCCCAGCAGCTGAATGGTGAGCAAGGCTACGTCAGACTCATCTTCCAGGGACCCCTCGACTAGCAGGGGCAGCTAACTTCCCAGCATCCTTTGGATGAGGCAGAGCGAGGAGTTTTCTGTTTGGACTCTGCACTGAAAATGGAAAACTGCCCTGATGTGTTTTCTCTCCTCTGCGGTTAAACTATAAACCTTTTTCTGGACCTTTTGTCTCTGTCTCATATTTAAGTGACCTTTGTATTGCTTTTTCATGAATGACAACAAAGATTTCTATATTTTCATGTAAAACCAGAGACACAAAAACCAAACTAAGAACACTGCTGGGTTAACGTTTTGTTTGAACGTTGAACAACAGTATTTTTCAAAAGTACTAACAGACCGTAGCGCAAACATACGGTTTTTCATTCATGTTTATTGTTGCAATATACATCTGTGTACATCTCTTAGAACTAATTTAAACAAAGATGTTTATTTATGGCCCAGGAACCATCGCTTCATCCTTTATCTGCCAGATATGTCTAACTTCATACTATTAATCATTTTAATTTGAAAATACAGTATCTTGTTAACCAGATATAAAGTTCTAGGTGTGTTCTGAGGGTTTCGTTCTGTCCTTCCCCCATGTTCACCTCTCACATCTGTTTGTCGTATTTATACACCCCCGTCCTCTGGTGTGCTCTCACTCTGTGTGTTAACCCTTCAGTTATACTTCTCTTGTCATTAGAGGTCACCATGGCCTTTTCACATTCAAAGCAATAGACTTGGAATGGAAACCTCCTAAAGCATTATGGGAAACTGAGTCTTTTAGGCGTCTGTTTTACGCTCAGACAGCCTGAGCGACTGCCTCCTCCCTTTAAAGTCTGAGTGAAACGTTTCCGTGGGTGAGTGATAACAGGTTAGCCATAACAACGCAGCTATGTAGCTAATGTCACACGTCATGCACTCACGCGCGCATACACACACACACACACACTGAAACCAGACCTGGTCAAATACTTTTTATGGTATTAAACGTTCATAAGGAGACTAATGGTACAAAAATAAGAATACAGATGTTGTTTAAAGGGAAAAAATGCTTCAGCAGACAGATGTGGACAAAATCTGCTATATTCTTGTCTGCAGTGATGTTTGGGGCCTTCCTGCACAGTTACAGTGAGAACAATAATCATTATTTTTCCAGATACAGTATTCTGATCAGTATTGATCTCAGCAGCAAGCTGAGAAATTAAGAGCTTTCATTAACTTTGACTTAAATAACATTTGACTTTTAAATTACTTTAAACTTTGATGATGCATTTTATTTTGAAAAATGCTGACGTATTGCACCATTCAGGCAATATTGGGAACATTAGTTAAAAAGTGGGATTTGAAGTCAATGGAAGGAAGTCATTCTGCCTCTCTCTCCTTCTCACAGTGGTTGTAACAGTGCAGGAAGTCCCACCCAACTGCTGCGTGAAGCGAGCCACAAAACCCATTTAAGACAAAGACAACTGTAGCTGTTTGACTCAGGTTTGATGCACACGAACACATGCATGGCTTTAAGCTGCACACACACACAGTGGATGTGTGTGTGAGTGTGTCAGTGCTTCATATTAATTTGTGCTTTCCAAACAGTGTATTTAACTGATTCTTACGGAGCATTTTAGGGCTGACAATCTGAGTGTAAAATATCAGGACTGTTGGTTCTTTCTTTTGTCTTTTCAGGCTGAAAACTGTGAGAACTGTTATGTATACGCATAGTAATAATCACTTGAGTGCAAGCTGTAGGGGTGGTTTAGGTGGTGACTGTTGATTTTGATCAGCTGGATTAACACAGCGTTGCCAAAAAGACCAATTTGTGATGAAATCAACACAAGTGTTAACTGAGCTAAAAAGCTAACAGCGACTAGCTACAGCAAAGAGAATTCAAAAGCAGCAGGGTTACTCTGGTGATAATGCTGCCCCCTATTGCATTAACAGATTGCCCCTTTAAAGTTGTCCAAAAAATAGAAATCCAAGCATCTGCATTTTATGACAAATTGGGCAAATTTTATCAGATGAGGATGATTGTGCTCTATGATAGGAAGATTAAGGCTACTATATTACCGATATACGGTGATTGTGGTTAGGATGTAATGTCAGGTACTGCAGACCCCATATATATACCAAAAAAAAAAAAAAAAAATCAGTGGAGAAGTCACGCCCCTCACGCAAACATTTACAATAATACAAAATAATACAAAGTATGAAGCTAAATAACAAGTGTAGAGAAGAAAGTCCTAATGTTTCGTACCTGATGTGAAAGCACAAATTCTCAGAGTCCTGCTGCATACACACAACACATCCTGCATCATCGCTGTGGTTCGTCAAGTTTACTCATGCAGACACAAACTCACTGTAGAAACTTTCCAACAAAGTCACTTTCCAACTGTTCATGTTTTCCAGTAAACACAAGAGTTTCTGCTGTAGTGTGTGTGTTTGTGTATGTGTTTGAGAGAGTGAGAGAGAGAGAGAGAGAGAGGTTGTAATTTATGCATTAATGATGATTGTATGTGTGCAGTTGTGTGCGTTCATCTGTCCACACAGTCGTTCTCCACAAAAAGATGATTTTCAGCACCTTTGTGCTCAGACCACAACACACTATTTCACCTCAGGGAGAAAAACAGTGACCTGTGTCATATTTATACACACACACACACACACACACACACACACACACACATGCACAGCGCTAAGGTCTTCTGAGGATACCTCATCAGTAAACAAAGTCTATTCTGGATTAAAGGTTTCGTGTCTTCCCTCCTTCAGCCAGTTTTGTTTTGTTTCCTGGACTTTGTGGCTACACGTCTCTCTCTGTGGATAAAGTGTGAGTAAGGGCTTCACTCTGTCTCTGTGCTTTTATCTCAACTTTGTTTTTACACAAACATACGTCCATCAGTCCGACCCGCCTCCTCCCACTCACTCTTCTTCTGTCCAGAGTGTCTTTGTGCTTGTACGCGAAAGCAAAGAATGTTTCCAGCAAACACTTTTTTGTAACAACTTTAAAACAATAAAGTGTAAAAGTGACACATTTTACTGTGTGCTTCGTTTTATTTGTATTAAGAGTTTAAGACACAAAATCTTTGTGTGAGAGTATGTGAGAGAGAGAGGGAGCGTACTTGTACTTGCTACCAAGTGAGGAACAAGTTTTTTAACTACAGAGTGAGGACACTTTGGAAAGTGAGGACATTTTGTTGATCTTCACAACTTCAAATGGCAGTTTGTTAGGTTAGGATAAGGGAAGTCACGTGTAAATGAAATATGTATGTGCAGATTGATGAGACCTGATTAGCAGCGCTGGCAAAACAAGCACCTTGGATGTATGAATTATGAAGAGGGATGTACATGGTACCACTTAGTCCCAGTGGTTCCCTAGCAGGGAAAAAATGCTGCACCCTGTGTCCTTCTTCAGAATGTTCTGTCTTCCTTGAACAGCTGCACTGAACAGTTCTT
>JAQLOL010000003.1:23715689-23730967 GCA_029783665.1 Naso thynnoides
AATAAACAAAAATTCAAGCAAACTGCAGCAAATATTTCACGTCTTGACCATCTATGATTAAGTCCTTTACTCATTATCCTCGGTTCACTGAATTCAACAGGGAACCAGACTACACTACAGAAACTCCTTATTATTTGTTGTTGTTTTTTTTAGTCCTCATCTAATAAATATATTACTAAATGTAAAGGAGGTGATTCTCCTGTTTATCAAAATGTGGCTGGATGACTAAAATAATAACCAACATGTAGAGAAGATTCAACATGCTGTCTCAACATGAGTGTTTACAGAATCATTAATTTGGGTGAAAGTCCCACAGTGACATCAGGTTGTTTACGGTGACAGGGAGGCACTGCTGACTCTTTCTGCCTTTATTGTAATCTATTTTACCTTAATTTGTTTTATTGTTTCTACTGTTTTGCATCTTTCCATCAATGTGAGCAACAACTGTGTAGCTGATAGGTGTATACAAATAAAGTGAATCGCCACAAATCTAATCATCTCCATACTGAGTGTGTGTTTGCTTTGTTGAGACTGTATTATTCTCTATTTCTCTTCACTCACCTTGGGGTTCACGATAATCTCCATGTCCATTGCGTTCTGTTCCTGCAGCCTCTTGATGGCAGCCAGAGAGATCCACAGGTTGTTCGTGTTAAAGATCTTAAACTTTGAAACAGATTTGAATTCGTCCACGTGGGCCTTTGGGACCTGAGCAATCTCCAGCAGACGCAGTTTTCCGTCATACTGGATCAGCGTGCCACCCTGAGAATCAGAGAGATATTTTACAACATGTTCAAATAATATGACTGACTCTGAAACTCAACACAAACACGTCTTGTCTTTTCTAAGAGATCTGATTTCTTTAAAGCCACCCAGCTGCCAAATAAAAATTGCAAAAAGGAGTTAGTTATGATACCGTCCACACACCTTGACGTCTGCGCGCGTCTTGTCTGTCACCTCCATGATGAATTCGCATCGCTTCCCGTTGGGCTGGCTGACGAGGTGGTGCAGGATGTGGAGGTCGACTGTGGCTCCCAGGTTGTCGATGTTGGACACAAAGATGTACTCCTTTCCCTGCGCGATCAGCTGGTCCAACAGGCGTGAGTTGTAGAAGCTGGCGTAAATGTCACCGTGGCCCGGCGGGTACCAGCCCTCTGCGCCCTGCCCATTCATGCTCAAGTTAGTGGACACGGGGAGGAGGGACTCTTTGTTGATGCGAGGGTACCTGGACAGAGGATTAAGGTAGTAATCAAGATCAGCCATCATACTTTTGTTTGATTTGAATCCACTTTTAAACATTACTCATTATAAATTAGCATTCAGTGGATGATGGGTCAACAACCTTGCTTCTTGTTTGCTCACTGCAGCCCCAAAGGTCAGAGCTTAAACTGGAGTTTTAATAAGTGAAGCCATAAAAGTGACTCTAATTGAGGTCTTGAGAGAACTAAGTCCAACCTTTATCATCTTACAAAGTTGTTTTGACAAACATCTTAGCCAAATTGGCATTGATTTGAGCCAACTGATAATTATCAGTCTAGTATTTATGGTACTTTCCTCTTTGCTCTGGTTTTGGTCTCTACCAACCTCAGAAGGAAACATCGAGCTCTTTGGCTGCTAAAATGCTTCAAAATGTTTACAAGCTGGTGGCTGTCTTTGTTGCTCTGCTGTTTTATGCTAAACACATAGTGCGTGGTGTTTTTTCTTTTTTTGGGGGGGTGGGGGTGGGGTGCTTTTCATTAAAAACAGCTGCCTCCTGCAAACTAATCAGAAAGATGAGTCTGAGCTGAAACTGAGAAGTTTGGGCCATAAAACCAAAACAATGAGCTAAAAGATGCTAAACTAAGTTGCAGTTACATGACAACCATCTGTTGTTCTTTCACTACACGTAACACCTTTTACATTACATTTGATTGTTTCATGTATTGACAATACAAAGAATGTTGAAGCAGATTTGATCCCAGGTTAAGAAACAAAAAAAGGGGCAAAAATGTAACCAAATCCAAGTTTTAAGACGGTCTGAAGCCGTATTTTCATAGTATCTAACTAATATGTGGTTGCGTATTTCCAAGTGAAACGGCTTGGGACATAACTTTCAGAGGAACTCCCAAACACTCAATGCTTTACCATCCTGTTGCTTACAAAGCTGGCTAGCTAGCTAACTACCTTAGAGACCTCTAACTTTACCACTAAAGTTACTATGTTACTCTGAATCTGTCTCTCTCTAAAGCTGTCTGTCTCTCTGTCTGTTACAGTGTAAATCTGTCTCTATCTGAATCTACCTGTCCACTATGAGGTGCCTGACATAATAAATTATGATTGGTTGAAAATGCAAATGCAAAAACACACACACACACACACACACGTTTGTACAGCTATCTTTGTGGGGCCTTTACATTGACTTCCATTCATTTGTACAGCCTAACCCAAACCCTGACCTTAAACAATTTGTGCCTTAGCCTAACCTTGACCTAAGCTCAATTCATACCTTACCCACAAACTTATATCTTCAGACAAAGAGTTTCAGTTTCATTTTTCTCCTCTGCATTTCTTCTTCTCATTTAACGTTATCTAATTATCTGTGTTAAACCAAGTGGTTGAGGCATTGCTGAGGGGCCAGCTTGAGTCAAGCAGGCTATTTGTCTCTTCAAAGGATGCAGGGTGGGTAAGCCTCTCAATCACAACACAATAAAACAACTTCAATGTGATTATTTAACAGCTTGTGGAGACGTTTCTGGCTTTCAGTTGTCTCGCTTAGCCAGACTGCTCTACGGTCATTTCTCAGTAGGTCATTCACATGGATTAATTTTGAAAGGCAACAACCAATGAGGACAGAGTAATGACCATCTGACCAATCCAAAAATTTGGTTGGTCCCTCACTCACTCACTCACTTAGCAACAAATGCATTTATTGGACTGCCCACTCCCACGGTCCAGCCAAAAACATCGCATCTCAAGAGTCAGGACAACGATATATTGCCATATCGATATTTTGTCCCACCATTGCTACATGTCTTACAGGCCATGAGATGTCAGGAAATCTTGAATACTTAAATAAACACTTTGGTATACACTATAAGAGCAGTTTTCTCCCTTTCTGTTGTCTTGCATGAAGTCTTATCTCTTGTATGCAACCAAAAAATCTGCAGTACTGATATAAAACAGATTTGCTCACTTTTTTCAAACACTCAATGCAGAACTGAGACAAATTTTTGCTCATAAACAGCACAAAAAGAAAACACTGTGAAATCGTTTTGTTGCACATCAGAGGTAAAAGCAAGATTCAATGTGCAACGGAAATTCCTTTTTTTCATGTCAAATCAGGACTTCAAACCACAGTGTCACAAAGCAAAGTTTTTCACTTTAAGAAGGCAGATGAGGCAGCAAGCCAAAGAGTCCGAGCCATCCTCACTTTATGCATTTAAGTGATCAAAGCGATTCTAAGCAGGATCTGCGTCAGGCTGCGTTAACAGACCTCATCGAAGCGGGAGCTGCTGTGTTTCTGGCAGTTTTAGGATATTTCAGAGCTCAGATGAGCTGGTCAGGTGGTGAGAGAGGAGGCTCATTTTAAGGAGGTCTAATTCCAGCCGACTGTTCTGGGAAGACGTTTCAGACGAGTGGTTTTGATATGAGCTCATAATCTTCAAAGATTGAAGTCGCCTCCGAGCAAAAGTCTCAGAACATTTTGTTACGAACAAACGTGTTTTTCCTGTCTGGGGTCCAATATTTCTGCCTCAGAGGGAACATTTATCCTTTCTGGTGAAAACAGGAAAATGAACACGGATCTTTTCGAAAAAGTTTTTTTTCATTATTATATTATATTATAGTGAGCACAGAGCCACAGTATAGGGGAATGTAGTTCTTCACTGACTGTGGTGAATTTCTTTATTTTTATCATTTCTTTCTTTGACAAGAAAAGTTTTTTTTTATTTATTTCTAGCTATTTTATTGACTGGTGCACTTATTTAACCTACACAGAAGGAAACAACTAGCTTTTTCAGCTATTTCAAGATGATTTACATTTAAAAACCTAAACTAAACCCTTTTTTTTGAAGAATTTTGCAGAAGGTGGTTTAAAGTAAAACAAGAAAAAACAAAGACAAAAGAGTTTTCTACCTTTGAATGGTGCTGTTAAGTTCATTTATTCTTTATTCATTCGTTGGCAGGTTACCAGGGAGGATTGTTTGGCAAATAAAATAACAAAAATGGCGAAAATAATCATTTTGTTTGTCTGACTGAATAAAGCAAATTGCTTTCCCTCATCTCCTGGAACACCAGATAATGTGATGAGCAGTGAATTTAATTTGCCTTTAATGAAATTCTCTCACAGATGCAACCACAGGCTCCTCATTCTCTTATTAATTGACTTTTGATAACTCAGTATCTCCATCACCAACCAACAACGCTGCTGCTGTCCTAAGTGATGACAATATACCCCTTCTGGCAAACACAACATACAAGTAATTCAAATAGATATTAAAGACCCCATGAAACGGATGTCAGAGGTCCTCCCGTGAATTTACGAATTTCCTGTAAAAAAAAATAAGTTGGGGTGGGACATTTTGCAGATTATGATTGGCGTTTACAGCAGCCAATTGCGCTGAAATGTGTGTTATGCCCCCACAAAAAGTCAATTTGACAGCAGCTGGCAGCGTGAACATGAAGAACAGCCTCGAGGAGAGCCTTCTCTCTCGGCTGTGGAGGACTTCTAGCCACAACCATCACCAAATCCAGCCGATTTTCAGTGACTCAGACAGGGATGAAAGGGAGGAAGGAGAGCCACTAGGTTTTGGATTGAGGCCGTACATGTTCGAGCCGCTTTCTACAGCCAACAGTGCCGCTGCTAACGCACAGAGAGAGAGAGAGAGAGAGAGAGAGAAGCTCATCCCTGTGATGTGAGGTCCTGCGCGACGGTTGATAACTGACAGCATTTAGAAATTAATATACGCCCCCCAAGACTCATCAATACTTTTAAACTGTTTTCCAGGAAATGCCTAACTGTAAAATAAAATTAATCAAAACTGAAACACCACTTTTTGGCCATTGTTGGGCCATATAACATTATATAGGCAAGGACAAGAGCAAATCATATCTGATTAAAAAACCTAAAAATCGATTTTCATTTCATGGAGACTTTGAGAATCAACTTCAGCTTGACTCACAAATCAGGAGACACAAAGGAATCAAATATTCAGGGCTTTCTTCACACGTTACATGACGCTGCTGTTCTCGACAGTTCAAACAGAATCAGAGGCGGAGCACAGCAGGGGGTCGTCCACTGAGTTCAGTGAGTACGTTTGGCCCCTAAACCCCCATGAAGTTTGAAAACTCCTTCTTGAAACTTTTTCCCCTGTTTAAAATCTTTTCTAACTGGAAAAAAAGCACCCCATCTTCTTTGTATTGGTTGTTAGAACTGTGCATCAGCGCTGTAACTTAACAGGCCTTTATCTGCAGGGTTGTACCATGTCGTCTCACCTGCTCTGGTTGAAGGTGTGTATCTTGACGCGGTGGTGTGTGTACTTCTGCAGGATCTTCTTTGTGTCTTCGTCAGTGTTGAAGGAGTTCATGAGGACCAGAGGCACGTCTGTGTTGTACGTCTTGTTCAGGTGCTGTGAGACATTAAAACAACAAATACAAACAATTAAATGACTTGCAGCATCTTGCACAAAGATCCACTGTTGGCCAGTGATTGGTGCAGACTACCGATCAAAAGCGCTGATAAAGAATGCTGCATAAATCTATACTGGAAAGATTTTCCTGCAAAACACTCGCTTTAAAATTTAGTAAATCTCTGCTGTTGTCATCTCGCAGTTGTGCTTCAGTTGCATAAGATGCTTCACAATGTTACCTCACATATTTCACCTTCATCTGTTTCAGCCAGACTCGTCTGGAGGAGATCTGCACTCGGCTGTGTTCACTCTCATTCTTTGAAATTGTTTTGTATTTGTTTTTAATCACAAAATCAATACAAGGAAGTGATGGAAAACAAGCTGGTTGTCTATTTGAGAGTCTGTCTTGAAAAGCACAAATATAAGTGACAGTTATAGCCGCTGGTTTCATAAAAGGAGAGACAATAGCTGAGACTGCGTGATGAAAACAAAAAGGTTAAAAAATGCGCACATCCATGAAACATTTTAGGAAGGTGCAGGAACCAGAACTGCATAGAAAAAGAGGATGGAGGTCCGCACACTTCAGCTCCCTTATAAAAACTTTTTAACGAAATTCCTCGGTGCAGTAGGGTGACGTTTCGAGCTACGTGCTCTTCTTCAGGATTGCACGGAGGTGTTTCATTAAAAAGTTTTTATAAGGGAGCTGACGTGTGTGGACCTCCATCTTTTCTTCTTAACACATCATGAATACCGACGAGAACGACAGCACACGAGGCGGCGGCATGAAAATATTTCTGTGACTTGATCATGTGATTAGAATAAATTTACAGGAAGAAAGTAACACCTGGGAGAGCTGGAAGCAGATTTTTACTGAGATAACAGAAAATTAAATCAAAAAGAAAATCAAAAGCTCATAAATCAACGGAGAGAAGTCGACGTGAGGAGGTTGTTCAAGAGTTCCATAGTAAGATTAGACTTTTCTTAACCTAGGCAAGAACATCTTTTTGACATAAAGAAACCGTGTAAACAAACACTATCCACTTGTTTGCAAGTTGCAAAAGTTTAACGAGCGTGTGTCTGTGCAAAACTTCACTACCCGTCTCGGGCATTATTATCATGACCCTTCAGGATGTTGACGCCCACACACGCGTCAGAATGTGATGCAAACAAACTAAACAAGAAATGACTGATGACTTGTTTTCCAATTTGCTGAGAGTGGGTGTGTGGAGGGGCAGGACGGGAGTCAGAGTCAGCAAACAACCTCGAACATTTGGTTCAGAATTGAACAAACTGATGCTACTGACGCAACACCATGCATCATGGCAACCTTAAACAGAGGAGAAGCTGAATTTTTTATTATTGCATCTTTTTCTAACAACTACCAGATAGATGAGAGCACCAACAGTCTTTGAAGACAGAAATCCTACAAATTAGGGCTTTGAAATGAAAACATTTTAGGTTCAAACTCCAAAAGACAAAACAAATGGAAAGCGAAGCAGTCACAGCGGCGAGGAGGGATATGCAGACGATACGTGAGAGAGAGGACGGGTTATCACATGAAACTTGCCGGGAATCGAACATTAGAGGACGAGGTTATGTGGTCTGCACCATTAGGCAGGGACCTGTGATTTCTGTAATGCAGAAAACACACACAGAATCAGGGAATTTGATAGTAAAAATGAAATAAACATCTAGTTTTTTCCTGCTATTGACAGCTGTTTTTTTCACAATACTTCAGCTAAATGGATCGAAATAGAAAACTAAGCTGCAACGTTTTGGTGTCGGTGTCTCACACACACACACACACACACACACACACACACACACACGCACGCACACACACACACAGAGGCACTGCTACAAAGTGCCACCAAGCATCTTAAAATTGAGCTTCCCCTGTCTGTCAATCAATTTAAAGCCTTGATTAGAGATCTCTCTGTATCTTCTTGTGCTTGTTTTATCTGATTGTTTTGATCTCTCATTCATCCGTTGTGATTTTAATGCTTTTGAAATGTTACTGCTGTGTTGAGCACTCGGCCCCACCAAAAATGAGTGTCTGCCTTAATGGGCCCCAAGTTCTCGACAAAGGTTTGGCAAGAAATAAAATGAAAAAAAGCGCTCATCACGTCAACAATCTCTCAGCAGCGCAACCACATCTGACGGATACGAGACTTGAGTTCACTGAGGACATCAAGGCTAAATGAGCAGAGTCACTTTGAGTTACAACATTTTGCCGGAAAAAATGAAACAGCTACGTCTGTTTCTCATCAAACACTGTAAACAAGGAGCAACATCAGACCCTACAGCCCGTGTGTTCCAGTTGCATAAGAAGACTTTCCTGTAAGAGGATTGTCCAATGTTGTGTTCCCTAAAACTTAGATTTTCATAAATCTTTTATATTTTCTTAATGAATTTTCAGAATTTTGTCCATCTGCTACATTAGTAGACACTCTTTGGATGAAAAAACAGAATCTGGGAATATTAATGTCATAAGGCCTCATCCGGCACAACAAACATTTAAATAAACTAGAACAGTGACAAACAATTATTGTTCTTATCGATTAATCTTTAGTTTTTCTTTTCAATACATATTAATTGTTAGTCTTCGCAAATGTCTGATGTGTCCTCTTTAACTGTTTCATTTTGTGTGAGCAACAGGACAAAACCAAACGAGATTCATTTCCCCACAAAAGATAAGAAAACAAGAATGTATGCACATTTGTGAAGCCACAGGGATGTTGAGTCCAAAAATAATGAAAGCAGCCGGTAAAATAATAAAGTAACATGGGTAAGATTAGAGTGCAAAGACATTTCTGTGCCTTAAAAATGCCAATGTTTCCTAAAAACTCTTAAGATGTCCTGAGCAGAATGGCCTGAGGCCTGTTATAGTTCAAATGAATGTGTGTTCATATGAAAAAGGTGATTTCAAAAAACTGTCCTGTACCTTTAAGACATTCTGACCAAAGACCTGTATGTAAGACTGAAACTGTCACCTTTGAATCGACTCTCTTATCTTTGCTCTGCAAGCAAACTGATGTAGCAACAAAAGTCACTCAGGTGACGGCAGTAAACTTTCAGCAGCCAGGTGGCGCCGCTCCCGAGTTTTGTCCAGTCATTCACTGGGTTGCTCTGAGTGAAACAAGTTTCCACAGTGAAACTCCTGTGGTGGCTCAGAGGGGCGTTTTCACACAGCAGACCTGCTTATGGCTCTGTGTGTGTGTGTGTGTGTGCTTGTGTGTGTGTGTGTGTGAGTGTGTGTGTAGGTGTGTGTGTGTGAGTGTGCTGTGTGGGATCCATTTTCTCTCTTTCTAAATAGGCTGATTCAGTCAGGAGGTAATCTGACCAGACCTGAGCAGAAAATGGAGAGCAGAGACTCGGACACAGAGAGCAGTGTGCTGAGGGGAGAGAAGCGGCCCATGAGGCCGTTATGAAACACACACACACACACACAAACACACACAAACACTCACACACAAACACTGGGCAGCCACACAGCTCCTATGAAAACTCAATTACACAATACTGTACACATGGAGGCTCTGGCATCATCGAGTCGACTTCCTCATACTGAGGCTCAAGCTGTCTCAAACTTTGTACTATAGTAAGTTTTTCAAAGATTAATCTTAAGTTTGACGCGGAGATCAAGTTCATTCAATCATACGTGTCATGTCTTGATGGACGATCAGGCACGAACAGTGATCCACATGTTCACACACACTCCTCTCCTCCAGCACACAGCCGTCTCTGTTTCCCCACCAACCCTGCAGACCTGCCCGCCTGCACACCAACAGATCCGCTTTCACTACGACACCCCCCCCCCCCACACACACACACACACACACACACTGCTCTCCTTTCAAAAGACCTTCAACTCAATCAAAAAAATATGTGCTTCTCCCTCGTCAACTCAGAGACAGAAAGAAATAGAGTCTTATGTCTGGAAGATGATGCTCATGCAGCATCATGGAGACATGTGTTTGTAATTTTCTGTTTATGAACGGGAGGGCGGCTGTATTCTTCCTCCTAAATCCTCTAAAAAAAAAATAAAATTACTGCACTCTTAGAGCTTGGGGTGGTAAAGAGGAGCTCCTCTCCAGCAGAATAAGACATTACTCAAACAATACAACATGAGAGCAAACAGCAGTGCAGCGCACGACGCAGGCATTTTTGCGACATCAGACACCACATCACCTCCTGCCGCCCTGCCCAGCCGCTCTGACATCACAGCCACATCATGTGAGCTGCTGTGGCAAACGGCCACTTCTCCAGCCAGGCAACACCTAACTGTCAAATATGGACCACGGCAAGAATGTGATTTATAAAGGGCAGCCACCGGCTGTGACTGTGAGGGGAAAGAGAAACTTACAGACTGTGAAATTAAAGCTTTTATCCACTGATGGATTTACTTTTTGAAGAAATGCTGTGAGATGACAACAAATCCTGGGATCCCACAGACGCTGTCACAACCACCTGAAATTACTATTTCTTCTGACAATGAAGCTCTGCAAACAGGTTTTTTTGTTCTCATGTCTTTACGAAATCAGTGTTTGCACTCGTGAAGTACATTTTGGCAGCTACGTTCTTCTGCCTGTCTGTGGTTTTAAACCCTGTGTGTGTTCGGCTCTGTTAAAAAGAACACTGAGAGCTGAACTCCCACTTATTCCAAGTCTTGCACTGGCAGACCTGCTGTGAGGAAGTCTGGCTGAACACGCAACCTTTATTTGTCTAAACTAAACAGTTTTGAATAGCGAGCAAAATTTGACTTGACAAACAAAGGCCGGACAAATTTAAAGCTGATGTTGCAACCAGCTACAGTCTTGTTTCCCATCTCATCAAGATAACAAAGCGGCTAAGTCGCGCTACTTTCGGTGGACATGGGACTTTATTTTGGAAAAAAATATGAATGGTCAATGAAAGAGACAAAGTATTTTTTGACCGCATTTAAATTGTACCGCCAATCTCAAATATGATGTTTGTCAATTTAAAAGGTAATTTTGCAAGTCAAGAAAGTCACAGTTTATCACACAACTGCTCAAGTATAAGACTATGAAGATACACATTTAGAAAGATGACACACCTGATTCTTGCGTTAAGCCTTAACAACTGTCTCTTACAGGACCGACCGGCTCTCTGCTCTCTTAGCCGCGGCTCTGAACATGCCCATGCTTGAAGATTTGTACCCTCTTTTAATTCATTTCCCCTCGTTCTGGAGGAACAAAAGAGCCGCGCTAAAGTTGCAGCCAAGTTAGCGCTGGTGACATGTACTGTGCCAGACCACAGACTTAGTTCACTGAGCAGTTTCACAAAAACTAAGTGGTACTTTATGGAATAGCAGAATTATCTTTTAAAATGATAAACATCATATCTGAGAATGAGGGCACAATTTAACTGGATCAAAAAATAATCTGACTCTGTCCATTGACTACTGTACTCAGTTTTTTCAGAAATAAAGTCCAATGGACGGGAAGTAGAAGTGTGGGACTTGGACACTCTGTAGCTCGCTGTAAAGAATCTCTGCTATGACAACGAGTTCAGCAGTGAAAATGTCCTTTAAAAAAACTGATGGCAAAGATCAGGTTCTTTCTGACTGGCAGCAGCTCTCATCAGTTTTAGCCTAATTCAGTCGTCTGCAGCATTTTACGGTCTACAGTCTCTGTGAGGAGTGATTGATAAGTTCATGACCTAAGGTAGAAGGAGATGAGTTATACAGCTCTCGTTACGAGCATGTGCAGTTCAGCTTTTTGAGTGATTATGCAGAGAATTTAAAGTTGATAACTTTTGTGGTATTTCTGTATCAGGTAATGGAAACTGCAACTTAGTGCTGTCTGAGAAAATTGACAATATTGGCCTTCAGGTCATGTGGTCGCTCTCCCTCTCTGCCACTTTTGAACTTTTGAATTCCCTCACCATGCTGTAAGAAGAGGTACCCTCCGTCACCTCCGTTACACACATCCTACATCTGCGTAGCGTCCACGTCTGCAGTACGTCTGCTTATTGTTCTGCGCCCTTTAAAACAGATTAGAGCAGCCACACAGCGAGCGGGAGAGGCACGTCAGATGCACGTCTCAAGCACAGCTCAGCTCAGGAGGTTTGTGAATATTTTCCACAGGACGCATGCAATTCTCTGCTAAAACAGACGGAGAAATTACCTGTTGAAAGTCACACTGACATCATGCCAGCAACATTCACTGTAGTGTCAACATTTCAGGTCTGTCTTTCAAAATAAAACCTTTTACAAGGGAATATGTTCGGAAAATCTCTTCATTTAAAGATTTAATTGTGAAACATTTGAAGGATTTGTTGTGTAACAACAGACCGTATTTTAAATAATTCTGGGTTTTATTTTCAGATAAATGATCATCAAACCAGAGACCCAGTGTAGTTGACTAGGCTTTTTTATGTTAAGAATTAAAAGAGATCATGTGGAGAGCAGTAGTTTTAACAGAAACCCGAGACTACTTCACAAATAAAAAACAGAAGGATTTCTCAGTTTATTGATTTATTTTTTACACTTTTGGGCAAATAGATTTCTGCCTAAACTCAATATTTATTAAAAGTAGGCTCATAAAATGACATTAAACATTTTTACATTAATGGGAGTTTTCAACCAGGAACTCTTTGCAGAAAAACAGGGCTGGCAGAAGCAGCAGTGACGCTGCCTGTGTCAACAACAACCGCAAGCGAGACACAGCAGATTGACGACGCAGACATGTTCTAGAGGTAGACGCGAGATGTGTGTCCCGGGCATCATGTTGCCCACATGTCCTTATGGACTTCCTTGTGTGAGCCTTTGAGACTGAGGTAGCTGATGACTGCTCGAAGGGTGATGCTGTCTTTATTCTCAAACAGGGCTGACTTGTAATTTTCAAGTACCCGAAACAAAAAGACCACAATAGTTACTAACCTCAAACTGTCTGCTTAATCACTCTGCATGCATGTAATGACAGCTGTATATTTTATCTCCTTCTACATTAGGCCACATACTTATCAATCACCTCTCATATTTTGGAGCTATTGAACAAAGAAAGTTATTTCATCTTACAAACAAATTCTTTTAATATCCCTTCTTTGTTGTCTTACCTCAATCTGCTGCACCGTGAGATCCAGGAAGGTGTTCTCGTTGCGGACGCTGATCAGACTCTTGGGGCCTTTACATCCCATGCTGGTGCCCAGACCTCCATTCAGCTTCACCACCACCAGTTTGTTCAGGCAATCAGCCACATTGTCAGGCAGGCCACGAGCACGGATCTTATCGTACGGCTGAATCTGCAGGAGAGGGAGAGAGCGGCAGGTGGAGGGTCAGGGAAACAGCTTTATCATTCGAGCAACCTTAGCTCTGTTTTTTTTAAGGTGCAAAGTGTTTGTTCTGCGGTGTTTCTGCACTGCACCTCCAACCTATGAATCAACAACGGTACTCTGATGTCCATTTTACTGACTTTACAGCTTACTGCAAACAAATTGTTAATGTTTCTCGCAGGAAATGCAGCATAGAGGCTGAAAGAGCTCTAAGTGTGGGCTGATTAATTACCAGCTGAGCTTTGTAAAGGGGCTAAATTGACAAGGAAATGCGAAAACATCACAAATTATTCAGAGTGATTCTGCAAAGAAAGGATATGCTGCATAAAACACACAAGACACATCATCCATTTTGTGGTATAATTATAACAATGACTTAGTGCAAAACACAGCCAGATTTACATGTAGTCTGTTGTTGATGCGGTAAAAACCATTAGAGCGTGTGTGTGTGTGTGTGTGTGTATGTGTGTGAGAAGCCACATTACTGCATCGATATTACAGCTCTCACATCTGTACACATGTCATGTATTGACTTATTTTATTCTCTCCCACAGAGCAGAAAGGACTGAAGCAAAAACGTGAAAAGGGAAGCCAACAAAACTTGTGCAAAACAATATCAATGCCATTCAAAATAAGAGTAAAACAGCAGCATTTTTTTTTTACATAAACTCACTGCTTTCCCATTGCTGCTGTGTTTCATTCCCCTTGAAAGGATTTCATTCTTCCAGGAGGAATTTCTAAATCACGTTAAAAACTGCAAGCAATGTGCAGAAGCATCCCGGGACAGCAAATCCTGAGCAGATGTTACAACAGCTCTTTGCTGTTAAGGAGGCGAGTGAGTGTGTCAGTGTTGGAGTGAAGCTCCATGTGTGTTTGCCTGCATTCCTACAATAAAATTAATGTGCCAGTGATTCTCAGACAGTGTGTGTGTGTGTGTGTGTGTGTGTGTGTGTGTGTGTGTGTGTGTGTGTCAGTGAGGAGTGTGTGTTAGGAAATGAAAAGGCTGGGAGTCATCCTGTGTCCTTTTCCTGCTAAAAATACAGAGTGAACAATCAGAGGCAGCCGACCTCCCGGTGGAAACAGACGCTCTCTCCTCTGGTGTTTACCCCCCTCCCCCTCTCTGCAGCGACTTATCAGCCCCTCACCCTACACCACACGGAGGCTGAGGTGCAAATATAACAGACGACCTCGACGCTGCTCTCTGTCTGTCCTTCACATAGCTTGGAAGTGAGTGTCACAGAGGAAAGAACAAGTTTCAGGGTTTAAGTTGTAAAACGTGTTACCTGGCCCGCGAGAAAAGAATGCAGATAAATGACGAACACAGCTAACACACTTTATAGTGTCAGCTGATACAAATTTCTGCAGGTACTGGAAGTTCAGAGGCTGTTGGTATGTGTGCGTGTGTGAGTGTTGAGCGTAGTGTTTTTCAGCTGGGATCCCCATCTTACCCCTGTACCCCTGGAGTTCAACAACTTCCACTCACAGATGTTCATTTCCCTTCTTGAGCAACACAGATGGAGACTTTTTTTTCTTTCCTCCTGTGTGCAGAACACTCGGTAGCACAGAAACATCTTTTTTGAGAGACTGTTGGATGAACTGCTTTTGTAATATTTCTAATTATTAAGCCATCAGTTGTAGAGCAAAATGCTTTATCTTTATCAGCTGTAGGAGTTTGCACCTGGAGGACACTCGAGCAAATCTTATCTGGAGCAAAGAGCCAAGTGATGGATTATAGTTTGGACTGAAATAAAAACACATCAAAGGCATTCAAAATGTTATACAACTGGAGCGTGGTTTCCTCAGGGAAGACGTCTGCATGACAGACTTGGTGTGCAAATGCAAACTAATTTCTACTGATGTAAGACTCTCACATACGCACACAGAAACAAACAAAAAAAATGTGACTGTAAAACAAAAAACAGTAACAACAGAATAATAAAATCCACCACTGTTGAATCTGTCTTAAAACATTCAAGATGTGACCACAAATCTTTCACTGGGCACAAAAAGTGCACAACAATGAGTCTCTACCTCAGCTCGTCTCCATAACACACACACACACACACACACTCTTTTTGAACTAGGGCCTGGCCGATGTATCGTTTTGCTGATATTAAAGGTCAATATCAGCCCATCACAGATATATCTGTATGTATTACAGTGTATTCTCTGATCTGTGCCGATAATTAAACAATATGTAACTTTGACAGTGACCTGCAGCTTTGAAAATGAAACTTAAACATGCACATTCACACATCGCAAAAAACAGCAGTTTTAGTAAAAACTGGGTCATATTATGGAGAAAATGTCCTCTGGTTTTCCCTCTGATGTCCTACGACTGCTCAGCCTCAACTCTGTGATTCACAGAGGTTCCTGAAA
>JAQLOL010000003.1:23733797-23758019 GCA_029783665.1 Naso thynnoides
AAAATAAAAACCCCCCCCCCCCCCCCCCCCCCTAGCAGTGCCAGTTTATAGTGTTAATTTGTGCGTTGGGGTTCAGTTACCCTCGCTGGATGCTGCTGATGACCCCAGATCTGGAGGAAAAAATGCGCAGGCACCTTGCGGTTTATGCGCGGTGGGTTAAGCTCTGAGTCAGAGCCCAGGGCCCCTCCGGCTGAGAACAAGGAGCAGATAGATTAGGACTGATGAATTAAGATCTGCTGCCTCTATCTGCAACACAATGATACGGTTATGAGAGGATTTAAATGCTAATGTTCAGTATTTCAGAGAAATCCGAGCGAGCTGGGACTGGCGGGAGGAGATTGTTGGCAGCGTGCGCGCCGCGAACCAGCTGGATGATCTCCTGAGTTTTATGATAGAGAGAATAAGTTATTAATGGGGTGTTGGAAGGTGAAGTGGGGCACTGGGGCAGGATTAGACAAGAGGGGGTGGGGGGCTGTGTCGAGCTGTGTGCATGGGCTCTAACAAGGAGGGGGGTGATATACTGAGGGGCCCCTAAAACACTGCAAGTTTGTGCAGATTTGCACGTGAGGATGGATTGAAGTGAAGCAAAACTGAAAGGAAAATTAGGAGGAAAACTGTTGGCAAGATGGCTGGTGTCATTTAATTTTTTGTTACCCCCACAGGCTGATTGAGCACTGCTGTTTTGGTGCTTGCATTTTATGTCTTGTGATTTTTATTCAAGCACCGATATTAGATTTAATGTTCCTTACATTACCTGTAAACTTCCATACCTCATAGCTCAACCATTAAGTGAAAGACCATGACACATACCATTTATGAGCCCTCCTCGCTTCACAGCATATCCTCTCCATTAGATCAAAAATGGATCTACAAACATAAAACTTTAAGAGGATGGTAAGTTTTTATGCCACCTGTAAAAGTATACATTTAGGATTGTGGGCTTTATGTCCAATAGTGCAAGTGAGGCTTCTTTTTCCCTGTGGATCGTTGACTGTATACAATGGCACCAGTCACTGCAAGGGCCCTGGCTTCATGAGAGGCCTGTCACAAGATATCACATTTAAAGGCAAGGTCCTCCAGCTCAGGGCAGCGCTTCAAAATATCAAGACATCTCACTGCTGCTAAAGTGAGGCTCAAATGTCAGTGGACTTTGTTTGTCTTAAACTTTGTTGCTGGATGCCCTCCTTCACTCCCCAGTCAAAGTATCACACAAGCCACAATGAATTTCAAATGGACCAGGGTACGAAAGGCAGCCATTTTTGAGACTGTAGCCACTCCAACAAGCAGTGGTGGATGGAAGTGGTCTATTTAGATCCCTTACTGAAGTAAAATGAACAATTTACTGTAACTTTATTAAAAAAATCGACATATGTCCTCAGATATGTGCCAATAGGCTATTAAAACTGTTTTTTAAGGTTGGTAAAAAATGCGTGGACTTGTAATTTAAAATGGCAAAAATACAGAGGTTGTCCAGCAGAGGGCTGTCTGTCACTTAATAACTAATAGCTTAGGTGAAGTGTTGATTGTTCACTGCACTGATATATAAAATAAAGTTTGTTAAAATGTAAGATATCGTCAATTACATATCTTTCTCACAGGTATTTGATAATCACATTCAGCTAGTATTATTAATATATATAATATATAGCCTATATAATATGGGCCAATACATGGGATGGTGGGGGTGGGGGTGGTGGTCCTACATCAGTTGGGCCCTAGTAAAAATACTCCACCAGAAGTAAAGATCATACATACAAAACCTGACTTGATTAAAAGTCCTGTGTATCATCAGCAAAATGTGCTTTAAGTATTAAAAGTAAAAGTAGGCGACTCATGTTGCAGTAAAATCGTCCTTGTTAGTGTTTTACTATTATGGATTAAGGCTGCTGCTTCATTTCACTCCTGTAGTTGTTGAAGGTTGAGCTCATTTGAGTGACTTTGTAATGTGAATATTCAATAAGATCATTTTATGTTTGTATATACGGAAACCATGAGGTCATAAATTGTCTGTTTTTGACTTCATGACAACACATTTCACAGCTAATCCAAGGGGCTTTTTAGAGAGTTTATTTGGATTTAAAAATGGGGAAATTTCAAATGCAAAATCATAAAATTTGTAAATATATGGTTTTCACTGAACAGAAATGGTATGAAAAAACTGTAATAAAAAATGAGTAATAACTAAAGCTGTCAGAAAAAAGAAGTGAAGTGAAAGTACAATATTTGTCTCAGAGATGTGGTGGAGTAGAAGTATTAGGCATTAAAATGAAAACACTCAAGTAAAATACAAGTATAGAACTTGAGTAAATGTACTTAGTTACATTCCACCACTACTCAAAAGAACAGCAAAGAAATCTATTCGGCATCTGTGATGTGGTTCATGATGAGGACCAGAGCTCCCCTTGTGTATTGGTTCTTCCTTTTGCCACCAGTTGAACTGTTCATCTTGACTGACGTCATTGTTAATGTAGGTGGCAGGTAGCTGCAGGTGTTTCTGCTGATGCTCATGTTACATCAACAGGTTCCTCATTTCTCAAAGTGAAGCTTTGTATTTATATATATTTATATTCATAGCTTTATATGAATGTTAGCTTGCAGCTTCAGGCCTCCATTAAGTACAGGTGTCTCTGTTTGCGTTCCCTTTGTGTTCTTGTAGCCAGGTCAACATTAATGTAAAGTCAATTCAATGGTCATTGGGTTCGCTGCTGACAGAGAAAAGCAGGCAGGTGAGATCATGAACGGGTGAGTGTCATGGTGACTCCTGGGTTGGCGTCATGCAGGGTTTTTAATTCTAGTATTAAAAATACCTCTGATGCTGCCTAAATTGCTGGATCAGGTATGGACAAGTACATGAGTCCCTGCTCCGGTTTGATACTATGTAATTTATTAACTGGAAAAGGCACAAGAACAATATTTATATATTTCTAAGACATTAGTAACAAGTTGTTTGTCGGTATCAGCTGATACCCCAAATTCAGGTATCAGAATCTGTATCAGGAATGAAAAAGTGGATTTTGGACCATCTCTAATGTGGAGAGGATAGAAGAGAGTATTTGCAGCTTGCAAGAGGAAGTCACAGTACAGCAAAGAGTAAAATGTAAAAGTGTTGGTGCTAATAATAACAGTGATATTTAAAAATGAAATATCGATATTGTGTTAAAAGGACAAATAGGACAATATCATGACCAGGTTTCTTTGGAAGAAGAGATTTTGTATCTCAGTAGGACCTTGCGGGCAAAATGAAGGATAATTAAAAAAAAAACATCAACAACAACAACAACAAAAAAAACACAGCACATTTTAAATACTTTCCATTTCTTTTTGCTCTCGTTTTTGAAAAAATCAAAATACATCAACTGTAACTGTTCTTTTGTATGCTTTTATACAGTTAGACTTTCTCCACCTCCCTGCATTCGTACTCTGAGTGTAGTTATTTTCTCTTCTACAAGCTCTGGTTTTATAGATGGATGGATGTGAATTACTTTAAGCCTCATTTTTGGAAATTTGGTGGCAAAAAGAAATTCCGGGACAAGCTGCTCTGATTTAGGAAATACCTGGAAGTCTATTGGACAGCTTATTTCAAATCTCCTTTTAAGTCCCAAAGGATCAAAGTCATGACACCCCTTGACCTGATATGCATGTTATTAAAAGTGAACAATGTCATGATTCACCAGGTAAGGTTAACAGATCGTTAATGGGATGCAGGTGGAATTTTTTATTCAGTTTAATCCCCCTGTAAAGATTCTGCACTTGTTACAGGCTGCACATCCTGACTGTTCCACTGGTGGCTTCAAGCTTTTCATCGTGGTTGACTTTAACAGATGATGTGTTTACAGCATCCTTTTTACAATTTTTGGGCTGCCTTACTCTCCTATATTTATTTTGTTTTTCCCAACCTATGTTGGTAGTTAGTATGAAGAGCCATATGCCATTAGATTTAGGAGAACTCTTGTTTTCAGACTGGTCAATTTATATTACCAGTTTTACATTTATTTTGTCTGAGAATGGACAAAGTTACTGGAATTTTTGAAAAACAGCTGTAAATATTGTTTTACTTTGAACTCAGATAGAACCTTAGGAAGGTCTTTTTCTCCTTTCCTCTACATCTAATCTTTCCTAAGCACATTACAGCCATTTATTACAATAATATACAAGGTGTTGTTTAGAGAAAAACAGGTGTGTCCTGTTTTATTTCCTCATAAACTTATTATGTAGATATGTAAGAAAACAAGTTTAGACATAAAAAGATAGGTTAATGAATCATAACAGATGGAACTGAAGCAAAAGTGACATTTGTTGTTCAAATATATTATGAACAGCAAAAGCAAACGAGATTTGTGTTATATCGCTGAAAAGCTGAGAAACTCTGGTTTTCATGACTTTTTAAAAGCATGAAGATTACATCAGTTGTTCAAAAGTTATCAATCTGTTTAGGTCTTTGAAGGTTTAATGGTCTTGAGGGTTGGTTCAGTAAGCCTTTACTTTCAGTTTTTCCCACGGCGCGCAGACTGCCACCGGGGGCTACATATGGCATTTTGGGATCACTCACTCACTCACTCACTAACTCAGGGACAGACCTCAGTCATACCATTTTTGACTACAATGTGGGTTGCAACGCTGTCTGTGGTTTAGCGCGTTTGCTCCACTGATAGAAGAAGAGGCAAATCAACATTATTTATAAGAGCAGAAGAAGAAGAAAGTGAGAATTACACCGATAAATGTACTTATCCAAGACGGGGAAGCCCATGGCATATTCCTAGTCTCAGTATGCTCTCCTGTGAACCGTATTACTTGCCATGACGGCTTGGACATTTGCATTATTACCAAGAGTAGCATTAGACGCGGAACAACAGTGGCTAACTGCTACAGCAAGAACTTCCTGCCTCTCGTTGCCAAGGAGGACTCTCCAGCCCCAGCGGGAGCTGACACGAAGAATCGATACGAACAACAATCGGCGGCTACTTTTCCCAAAGCTGTTGACACTAGGATTGATGCCGTTCACACGAAAGCATGCTGTATTGTTGTTTTTCCAACACATTTACGATTACCCGAAGTATTAAGTCTATTTTAGAGCAGGGGGAGCTCTTAGGGAAAATCAGTACTAGACCAACCAGTGAAATTATTGTCTGTATGTTCCTGGTCCATTGAAAACATCCTGCAAATAAGGTCTGAGGTCCAAAATAGCAAAGTTATCTTTTATTTATTTCACTGTAACATAGTATTGTTGTGGCTGTAACAGTTTATTGTATAGATTATCATGTTATAGCATTACCATATTTTATGACGTGGCTCTGTTTTAGAGGTGGAGGATTACTGATGCTTACCGGACTTTTTGCTCCCCTGTACACCTTTTCCACAAATTGCGCCAGTCACGAACTGCCCTTTCCCTCAGCGCCATGGGTCTAAATGCATTCGCTCTTATTACAGGTAATACAGCTGATCTGCATTTTTGCCATAGCAGCTGAGCTCATGTAGAAGAAAAAAACAAAGGATATCCTGAACTTTTTGAACTTGACTTTAAAAAGAGAGCAAACAAAGCAGGAGGTCATCTTCAGCTGTTAATTTTAACACATAGGCGCACGTGTCCCATAAAAAAAGAAAGAGAGAGAGCAGACTCCTTCCTGCGTTGCAAATTAAGCACCGACTGAGCAATTTCAGTCATTTGAGGAATCAGGCCAGGCTGCTCTTTAATTTCCGAGGCGCGCCACTTATGCATGGCCGATGAGCTTGATGAAAACAAGCAAGCAGGTTAACAGGGACATGGTAAATTACACCTGCACACCTGGCCTAGAGGGAAGGTGTGACTTTGAGATACTGCTCAGCCCCCTGCAGCTCCGATACTGTTGGAATCATGGGGGTCATTGCGGATTATTTCCAGAGGAGATTCAAGAAAGTCGCAGCAAATCCTCCCAAAACAAACACTCGAGGTGGGAAAGGGTGTAAGAAGAGTCTAGCATGTGAATGATTACCCCCTAAAATAAATGCCCAATGTCAACGATTTATGCATCTCTAAAGTGAAGCCAGGATGCTTTCAATCTGGTGAAAGTGTGTTTTGCCTTTCTTCGTCCCCTTACTGTACACAGAAGGACAGAGGACTGCATTAATGCTGAGGGACGTCTCTGCTGCTGCATTAGAATGCAAAGAGAGTAACCGTTGCCCTAAATTTGGTGTCTGTGTGAGTGTGCATTTATGCATGCATATGTACTTATACACATACACTCATTTCTGTGCACAAGGGAGCGAGACAAAGATTATAGATGACACAAAAACGGCTCTAATCAGGGCAAGCTGGTCGCTGATCTCTTCATAGGGCGAGGGTGTCAGTGATTGATGGCTGCACAACTTGCTGATGTGCACAGGTTGAAGGGTGAAGAGAGAGTCGCTGATCGGCTGCGAGAGGCTGAGAATTGTGGGAACGACCTCCGGCTGTCTCTTAATAATGCAGCACGATGAGCCCCCATCTGAGGCGCTGGGATTGCATCACACATGTCCCTGCCGGTCGCCACGTGCTCGCGCCTCGCCTGAACCCTGGGACGGGGATCTGAGATTCTGTTTTTGCGCATGATATAGCACAGTTTGAGTCTCAGTATCCACGGGGCTGCGAGAGCATGAGTGCTGACCCATCCACAGCAGAAATGCTAAGCTGCCTATGATGGCAGGGTGGATATAATTAGCCGTGATTGGTTTGATTGAGTCTCCCGTGCAGGCCTGGGTGTTGGCCCTTCGGGGATCATGATGACTGTGCGGGCATTAATTATTGAATAATAGTTGGAAGAATGGCAATGGTTAATGACACAAAATGAATGCTATAATCCATTGAATTGACATAATTAGGAATGGTGAGATTTCCCTTGAGGAATATATTCTCATCATGACCTAAAGTGGAGAGGAAGGCCTGAAACATGGACCAAGACAATTCCTTTCCCCTCCCTCCACATGGGTTCATGAATGCGACGTCAGAGAGCTGTCTGGCGGAGTTCGGCCAAATATCCGATCATGTGTTAGTAAAGATGGTTAAAAGTAGAGAGTCATCACAGCAACTCAAGACTGAAACAGTCAGGACTTGCTTCAGTTTGTGCTGTTTGAAATGAGCTGGCTGGAGATAGCGTTCCACCCTGCATGTCTCGTAATGAGTTTGGCAAAGAGAAGCGATATTATCTTCTCCTGGTTAGATTAAGTGTTAGTAAATGTGATCGGTAAATGAAGGCGGTCAAGCCTCAGTGACCACTATGCTCTGCAGCTACTGCCGGCTGCATCCAGGCACAGAGTCTTGAGGGAGTTTGTTTCGGGTCAGTGACGGCATAAGAGCTCAATACAGCATTGCAGCGTCGGGCTGGGGCCTTTTCTCTGTCTGCCTCAATGACCGACTGCGCTGGCTGGAAGCAGGACCATAGTGGCATACTGATGCCGACGATGATAGACAACAGAGGCAGTAAACATGAGATTATAACTCTGATGACCAAAGTGTGATGCTTAACAGTTTTTTTAATCACCTTGTTGTTTTTTTCACCCTGTGTGATTCAAGCCTGACACAGACAGGTTTTAGTTCCTCTGAGAGATCACGACGAGACGCCTGGAGAGCAGCGTGGGCGCGCTGTCGCACAAGATGACACGTAGTCAAACGTCCTTTTTGGATCTGGTTGGAGGTTGTTGTATTTTTAGTGGGAAGCAATGGGTGGGGGGGAGGTAGTGCTGATGTCACGGTGGTGGCTG
This sequence comes from Naso thynnoides, assembly GCA_029783665.1. Taxonomy (NCBI): domain Eukaryota; kingdom Metazoa; phylum Chordata; class Actinopteri; order Acanthuriformes; family Acanthuridae; genus Naso; species Naso thynnoides. Next base: position 23,741,511 of record JAQLOL010000003.1, read on the forward strand.
ATGGTGGCTACAGAAGAGGGCGATGAGACGTGCCAGCAGTGTTCCCTGGAGGCTGCTAACAGCCACAGAGGAGGTAGTTAGTGTAGCTACGCGCCATCGCCATGATAAATCTCAGATTGGGACGTGTGGTTGGGACAATTACTCTCAGCGCCGTCACGTGAGCCCCTACATGCCTTCACTGTTTGTATTCCTGCTCCCCAGACACTCTGCGATATGTGTAGAGTGTTGACTCAGTTGTACTAGTTATTTATATATTTTGCCCCTCTTGCACTTTTCTCTTGTGGTAGCTTTGGATTGCAGAGGTGAGGCGTTGAGGCTCAAGTTTCACTTTGTGGACCATTGAAACAGTGTCGATTAATTACAATGATGAAGCCCACAGCAGACGCACCATACAGCAAACAAAATACTAAAATATAATAACTTAAATAATCACAAATAAATTTGATGCTAATACAAAATATTCTTCTTGACGTGACGTTCAATCTGAAGGAACTCGCACTTCATCGTCTGGAAGCTTGTTCAGTTTACAACACTGAGTGTGAAGATGCGTCTGCTCTTTTTTAGAGAAAAACCTTAGTGGGAATAATTTTAAAGAGTTTTCCCTTAACTCACATTTATTATTCCAAATGTGGATGACCTGCCTGCTTCCCCATGTCAGCTCAAGTGTATCTTCATTTGATTCTGTTGGAAGTTGGAAACCATGAAAGCTTCCATTCGCATTCACAGACAGTTTTCCTCTCAGCTGCGTGTCTGTGGTGACCCGTGTCTAATAATACATCAGACTGACCTGCAGGTAACAGTTGTTTTGTCAGTTATCAGTCACTGGCTCCCTCAGAAATGTTGTCATTTGGAGGATTGGTGAGGCAAAAGCAGATTCAATCCAGTGCCTTCACACTGCAGGGCTCGCCGAAGCCCCGCTTTGGGAGCTGCAGATCAGGGCCGTGGACGCCCCGAGCCCCCGCCGACGTGACAGAGACACGCAAGATGGTGAGTGGTTACTATGGCAGGTTACTATGGCAACCTCAGGTCTCTGTGAGAGCTTCCATTTCGCACAGCGTGGGAGAGAGGGAGAGAGAGGTAGAGGGGTGGAGAGAAGAACCCGCAGAGAGGAGAAGGGTGGAGAAATCAGCAGAGGAGGTGAGGTGTGGAAATAAACATGCCTTAGGTGCAGGAAAAGGAAAGAGGGCAAGGAGAGGAGGAGATGAGGAGGAGAGGTGGAAAGGAGAAAGAGTGTTAGAGAGGTGTGATGGGGTGAGACTGAGGTGTGAGGGGAGCAGATCGAAGGGGAGATGAAATGATCACGTGGTTCTTGAGGGCAGATCTGCATGGCATCCACGTGGACACTTGAATATTTCAACGCTGCTTGTAATCATTCTGGTGCTGCACAATGCGTTTCCAATCTCCTCCTCCTTCCTCTCCTTCACCTCTTTGATTTAGCTGGCATGGCTCTCAACTGTGAGAGACACTGTGTCAGTCTTGGTGACTGGTCTCCATGGAGACGTCCATCAGTCAGTCCATGTCAGTGTTTCATGGGCAAAGCCTTATCGTGTTTGTCAGTGTGAGTGTTCTTCTGTCTGTGTATTAGTCAGAGTGTCACTCATAGTGGAGGCAGGGGCGAGGCCTGCATGGATGGAGGCCAAAACTGTGTTTTGAATCAAGCATGCAGGCACGCACATGTTATTTGTTTGTTTGTTTCGGTGGAGAGAAACTGTAAGGTCATGAGTACAGTCATGAAGCATGAGATGTGCAAATAGATGGACACATAAATAAACTCTGTCCACTTCTGCCTCCAGAACTTCCTCATTCCCGGGTTGTCAAAAACCGACACTTTGTCATGCCCATTGCCAACTGATGCACAATGTACCCTTTAGCGCCTGTATTAGACCCACAGAGCCAATGTAAACCCGTGTGTGGCAATATTAGACGCTCAGAGGAAGGTGACTGAGGTCAGGGTGGAGAAGTGTGCAAGAGTTCATGAGAAGACCGGAGTTCATGTGATGTTTGAAATCAAAGTCAATGTTAACTTCTTTTTACTTACATAACAAACATCAAATTCCAATATGTAACATTCACACATCAAAATGTCTAAAAACAACTATATCTTTCATGTGTTCTACTGAGTTACAGTATGTGCTTGTATCATTCCAAATGCTATCAACAAAGTTGAAACTCTGAATCTTTATGAGACCTCTGAGCAAGGCCGTAAATCTCAGGGGGGGGACGCAGGAGACATGTGTCCCCCTTCGAGATAGAGCCCCCTGCCAATAATATTAAAGATATAAAATATATCTTTATCATACATTATGATTTTAAGTAGTTTAGTCCACAGTAGTGTTTTGTGCTTGTGCTTCTGGCCCCGACAAACAGTGCTGGTTGTGTGTGGAGAGAGAGTGTGCTCTGAATGTGAAGTAAGTGATTACTTTCACAGGTAACTTAAGACAGAAAAGGGTTTGAATTACAGGGGGATTTGGACACTGTAGGCTAATGTAAGTAGCTAGCTATCTAGCTTTTCATACACTTTAATACATTTAGACATACCCCAGGTGCTGACGGATAAAGCCATAGCCATTTTTCATGCTTTTGTACTAAATTATTGCTAAATAACGTTAGCTAACTAAATCTAATGTTTGCCTTACCTGACATTAGCCAACTACTGTTGTTGTTATGCATCTTATGTAATGCTGGTGACTGTAAGACACTGAAGGCCCATCACTGTAAGACAAGTTATAATGGAAAGTAAAGTGGGGAGACTGGGAGAGAAGCTGATTGAGGATAAGTGCCACTGCGCAACAAAGCACACCTAGAAAGAATTTCGATGCATGCATCCAAGACCCCCAGGAGTGCCGCCACAGAGTCACCCCGAACCCGGGGAGCCAGGAGGCTCCACACTGAGGCCTCTAGCCATCTGGGCCAGAGCCGTCCACGGGACAGCACCCCCAAAGGAGGACCAGAACCAACTCCCAGTATGGCTGCCCCCATGAGGAAACACTGGAGCTAAAACAGTAAAATAGGGTAAAAGGGGAAAATCTAAGAACTGAGACAGTAAAAATAGGCTAAAATGTCCACAATGAGAATAAAACATTAAAAAATAAATAATAAATAAATAAATAATAAATAAATAAATAAAGATAAGAGGGTTAAGAGCGTACAGGGAGATAAAAAGAAGGAAATCAATTAAAAGCCTGATTAAAAAGATGTGTCTTGAGCCTCTTTTTAAAAATATCAACTGTCTCTGCGGCCCTGAGGTTCTCCGGCAGGCTGTTCCACAATCGGGAACCATAATAACTGATAAACTTTAAAAGATAAACTTTCTAACAACTCTTCACAGTCTTGCGTGTTTATTTACCATGTTACGTTATTTTTCACATAAAGTGCTTTATGATATTTTAGAATCAAAAATGTGCTGAAAGTAAACCGCAAGGCGCATGCATGCCAGTAAAGGCAGAAGAAGAAGAAAGAAGAAATACATAAAGTACTACATAAAGTAATAAACTGAGTCGAAAAGTAACGTAACATGGTAAATAAATAAATCACAACACGCACACAGGACCGTTTTCGAGTTGTTGGAAAGTTTATCTGATGAGTTTAGGTGGAAGCAGGCTAGCACTTCCCCTTTGACTACCAGTATTTGAGCTAAGCTAGTTAGCGTTGGTCCGTCTCTTCCTTGTTGCTGCACGCACAGTCAAAAGAATGGTAGCTATTCTCTTGTCTGAAACTCAGGAGGGAGGCAAATAACAAAAAAGAAAAACAAGTTGGCACACCTCTTAAAGCTATGGATGAGGAAAAAAAATTTTTGCAACCCTAATTAAAATTCCAACAATGTGCATCATACCCAATGTGGTATGATGTCAGGTTGGTATCGTTCAATACCAACCGGACATACAGGATTACTGAGTTCTAAGTCTGTTAGCCGTTCATCATCTTTTTTCTGATTATAAAATGAGATCCATGAATGTTCCAGTTAAAACTGCAGAGCCTGAAGAATCTAACAAGTAATCAATATCTGCAGGCTCTCGGGTCTTCATCTGATCAACTATGCGATAATGTTAACTGAATTACTGTCACATCTTCGTATTAATAAGCAGCATATCTGCAGAACTGAGTGTTTTGCTCAATGGAGCACTAATATGCACTGATTTACAGCTGAGAGTCCCTCTTGTATCCTTACTGTAACATGTTGTTTTGGCCGCAGCATGTCCATAATTTGATTTTACCTCCTTATAATTCGCAGCTATAGAGTCTTCAGTTCTTGTGTGAGTCACACTTTGTGCCATCACAACAAATAAAAATTACATACAGGATAAAACCTGCTTGCATTTGAAAAAAACCCGACACTGTAGTGAGACAGACAACGAGAAAAAAGATGTTTTACTTTACTGAGAATGAAAAATACATGATCACATCTGTTTGTACATTTTTTTTTTGGTCTCTAAAGATGTGACCAACCTTTTTATTCCAAGTAAAGTCATTTGGTAAATATTTCATTAAGGCCTAACGCACAAGACTTCAGTGCTTCACATGATCTACGGTGATATGTTTAGCTAAGTTCAACACAAAGTCACAGCTGACTGAGGAAACAGGAAAAACTTTCCCGTGGTCTCACACTCAGACTCGTGAACTCCTGCCGCTTCATTTACTAACCAGCCACTCTCAAGTGCTTCCTCTGACTGACACAAAACTCCACATTCAGACTTCAAAGATCCTCCCTCGAGATCAAACCGAGTCAGATAAGTTTGCACTTTTTCCCTTAGTTGCACCTTTCAGTCTTGTGCTTTGAAGTTCACACCAAACATGGAAACACAGTGTTCAGGAAACTGAAGGAGAGCACAGAGAGCATCCCCTGTGACTGAGACCTGAAAAAGACCTGCAAAATGTGCTTTTTCATGAGAGAGGAACAAGGAATTCCCACAAAACCACTTCAAAGAAACACTGATGGCTTCACACTTTGATTGACTCTGTAAGCAGGGCTTGGGATCGTGTCATAACGCTGCAGTGCCCCCTGGGAGCATCGCCATCGCAGAAGCTACAGGATTTTTCCCGAACTTGCTCTAACGTTAGCTATCATGCAATCAACAGTTATTGTAAATTACAAGACGGCATTGTTGTCTTAACTTACTTTTCACTGCTTTCTGTCGTATAAAAAGCCCAGACATTCATGGATGCTTGTCACTGAAACAGAAGCTAGCCTATATGCACTAACTGTTTAGATTTCAGTGCCTAAATAGGGATTTATTTGTTATTCTAGACCACAGATCGCGTTCATGTTTTGTTATTAGCAGCGGCTCAGTTCAGTTAAATTCTGTTTGTGTTTTTGTTGGTGGTTTGTTTATTATCTAAATGCAGAGGCGGAGAGTAACTAATTAGATTTTCTCGTGTTACTGTAAATGAGTAGTTTTTTTTGTGTATTTGTACCTTTTTAAGTAGTTTTTAAAATATGTAATTTTACTTTTACTTAAGTTGGTTTTGTTTGAAGTATAGTACTTTACTGCATTTTCACATCACATCCATTACTAAGTTAAAAAAACAAGCTGAAACAATAAGTTTTTCCAAGTTTTCCATGAACTGGTGCTGTGACTGTGTGCCAGTAACAGTCCATCTGATTGGCTCTGGCTGTCTAACTGCAGCACCAGAAAGTGAACAACAGCCAGTCGCACACACCCAGACAGCAAAGGGGCATTTCTGCACAGACATGGAGCGGGATGAAGATTGTGATATTACGACCCCCTGCAACCCCCCAAAAAGTAACTCAGTAACTTTTCCTATGAGCACGTTTTAAATGAATTCTTTTTTACTTTTTAGTACATTTTATACCAGTAATTTTACTTCTACTTTAGTAAAATTCTATCAAGGTAACAGTAGTTCTACTTACGAAGATTTTTTTTGTACTCTTTCCACCCCTGTTTAAATGTAATGGTCTGTTTCTATAAAATTGGGTGGCTCATTTGCTTGTTCTCTGGTCTCTGCTGTTACCACTTGTGGCGTTTTATTAAGTTCATACAGCAGTAAAAGTCGGGAAAAATCGGGCAGTGATGTATTTAACACAGTGTGCAATGTGTGTCTACATGAAAAGTGAGCGCACAGTCATTGTCAGTTGTTCAACCTTTCCCTCCATGCCACATCTTAAACGCTTAATCTATAGGTTGGTATGTTTGTTTTATCACACATTTTTAACACATTTACAATGATGGATAGTAATTGATGAGGAAGCCGGAGTCCTCAGAAGAAATCCACACACATGCAAACAAGACGCAAGATCCCACAGATTCCACACAGACAAGCTGGGTTTGAACCCAGAACCTTCCTGCTGCGTGAAACACCACACGGGTGCATAAAATACGGCACGTTCAGTGCAGTGTTTAATGCCTACTGCGCAACCTTTAAGTTACCACACCAGTGTTTTGCAATGTTTTCCTAAGGAGTCCATCTATCGAGGATGTCCGTGTAATCCTTCTATTCACCGGTCTGTCTGTCTGTGCAATCAAAACAGTTCCTTATGTGTTTTGTCATCAATTATTTCACTAATATTTGTCCAACACAGCAGACGACTCTCTACTCGGCAACAATCTGTGTACACACACACACACACCCATTAAGTCATACAAAGCATGTGGGGTCTGGCCTGAAACAATAAGCTGAACAAGTGATTTACAGAACAACAACAAATTCAGATAAATGAGTTACAGTTTTGTTAGTCTGAGCCAAACCCAGAAACAAGAATCAAAGGGTTGACTGACCATAATGACAAAAAGAGGGATTTAAGGGGAAACTATGGAGCCGCCACTTAAAAAAAAAGACACATCCACTGTTACGTAACATCTCTAGCTTATGCAATAGTTATATTTAACCTATTTACTGGAAAATCTGAGGTGTCCTCAGATTTAAGATGACAAAACAATAAAAACTGCAGAATACAATAACTGCTCATAAATAACACAAAGAGATCCACATTTGAGATGGTTTATGTGGCAACACACAGTTAAAAACCACAGTGTAATATAACACACTTTGTTGTCACATGGTCTGATCAGTGATATATCTTCTCAGGTTATGAGCAGGCTAAAATTTGCATTTTGAACAGTACTGGCACATATGTACTTCAGTGAAGTGAAGTATTTCTAGTTATTGTTTCCAACTGAAACATTAATAAATAAATAGGATATCAGTGCTACCCGTTGTAAATTTTAACAATACGTATGTACGAAAGAAGCAAAATCCAAAATCCACACAAGAAAATGAAGCAAAAATGGTAAAGAAAAAAAAAAGTGGCAGGAAATATGGACGAGCTTGAAACTGAAGTGTTCGGTCTTGTTGGATGCTTCTCGTGCCTTAGACTGAAGATGGTTTCGTGACAGCTCATCATGGTGACTGCCAGCTGCTGGGACGACAGCTTGATCATCCGATCCTGGGAATAAACACTCACCTCTGACTCGAGGTGAGAAGCTGCATGTGGTCGCTTTTGTTTTGAAACCAAACCTGTTTGGTGCTCCACAACTGAAGCCTTTGAAGACAAGACGAGACGCGCCATACTGGGGAATATTTTGAAATGTACGATGTTCAAAGGGCAAATTCTGACTGTACACCACTGAAGCAATTAGTTTTACCTAATATAACAACATTTGGAGCGAAAGGAGTTCACGGTGGCTTTAAAACAAGTGGCCCATGATCAGATGGATAAAATGAAGCCTCTGTGCCACGCAAAGTCATCCCAGAAAATATTTAAACCCTTCATCCAGCAAATATATCATTATAACAGGATATGAAATAAAAGCTGTTTCTTCCAGCGTTCAGTTCTGTCTTCCAGTTCCAGCATTAATGAAGAGCTTTTGTGGAGATTTAAAAATATCAAGATACATGTTTTGTGTCGAGATATTGCCTAAAAATACTGCAGTATAATTTTCAGCCCCTATAGTCGAGCCCTACCGCAGAGCCATTCGCAGAAGAAGCAAATTAAAATCCAACAGAAGATCTAAATCTCTTAAGACTCTGGGATGGACGATGTCAATGACGCATGTCAGCATGCGGTAAGGAACATATTTCCATCTTTTAAGAGCTTATTATACAAACATAGGAACCTGTAAACATTATTAAGAGGAATATTAATGTTAGGGTCTAGTGACTATTCTTTTCAATAAGTGTTGCAAACTAAAAAAAAAGAAAGACCGGACTTGACATTTTCAATCACATCCTGGGATGACGTTAGTAAATTCAAGCGCATTACACACTCCGTTTGTCACATGCGTACGCGCCACCGGAAACACAGATGCTGGGGCGTAATTTCTGAACCACAAGCTAATCATGTGTGACTAGGGCTTTCCATGTATCCATAGCAACGCTCCTCCACTAGCACAGCTCATTTATTCGAGATTATTTCTGTTTTCCATTGGATGTTCATTAATTCTTGGTGTGTTTATATTGGCTTCCTTGTTTAATGTTGTCCTGATGAGAGAATACAAACAGTGTGTGTATGCTTGGCCTAATCCATCTGTGTACGCACAACACACATTTAATATTTTATTTCGTATCATACAGGACCATACAGATGCACAAAAAAACCTCAACAAACTGGACTTACTGAGTCCTCCGGGGGTCTTTGTATCTTTATCCACTCCACCGATGGACCCTTCACCTGCAGAAATCTGTGGAAAAGATTCTTGAAGCCCTCAAAGTCTTTCTGGGACACCTGGAAAACAAGAGGATTTATTTGAACCTTTAGTCATCCAAGACAGAAGGGCAGAGATTTGACAAGTCTAGCACAGTTTGTCCAGCCTCCAACAGTCCAAATTCACTTGTCCATGAAGCTGAAAAATGTTCTAATTGCTACTCAAAGTGCAGCGATTATCTGCCAGGTTTCTCTAAATGAGGGCAGCTGGATAAAGTGCAAGAAAAAGAGGCACAGCTTGCACAATGGCATCTTTGAAACACTCTAACTTCTCTTTGGATAAAACAGGATAACGCATAAACAGATGAGCGCTCAGCCAAAAGCCTCAAACGTAAACTGTGGGTTTGGTTATCTGGAATTACACAGTGAGCGTTTGAGGTTTAACCTCAGCTTACTGAAGCCACTGCAGTGAAACATATTATTTACAGAGCGAGAAATTACACAATCAAATGAATTCAACAGGCAGTATGAGAAGCAGCTGAAAGAGCTCTGCTGAATGCAAAGGATAATTATAGGAAAACTTTTGTTCACCTGGGACATGAAGCATTTCAAAGTTTGGTATGAAGAGTGTGATTTCTTCATGTGGCATGTTATATAGCTACCATGCAGTAAAAAGTAATCACTATACACCGTTTTACCTTGACACTTTATGAGAATTGTGACAATGATTATTCGGTTTAACTACATGTATTTGATGTATGTTTATGACAAGACTGGAGCCCTGCAGAGTCAGCCCGCTCGCCACAGCCCCTGGAGAAAGGCCCCTGGGGAAAAGACAGCCAGGCTTCTCTGTATTTTTTCAAACCAATAACAGTCATCTTGGGCAGCACTAAGTCTAAGGTGCAGCGACAGTGTGACATCAGCCAGCAGGCGGTATAACTGCTCTGCTTTCCAAGCGCACTGGCATCTAGTTACCCTTAGACCTTCCCAGTTCAACCAGTTTGTAAAAATATTTCATGTAATCAGTAGCTGTGTGTGTGTGTCTCTTTTTGTTTTGCATAACTGCTGAAGCTTACACCCATGATTGAAAGTATGTACGGAATACCGGGCACACCTGTGTTGACGGACCTTTTCTCTCAGAGCATCATTTCGCCTTTTGTGATCGCCAGTGTCTAGTTAATACCTTAAAGAGGCGACTGCCAATTTCTCTGTGCCTGTAAATACAGCATGGGTGTGTTTGTGTGTGTGTGTGTGTGTGTGTTCAGTCCACAGAAAGAAAGTCAAAGGAAAGTGATCATGATGATCAGTCAAGCTTTCCTGTAAAACAAAGAGGGGTATACAGGCACTTTCAAAACAAAATCAGCACAGAGTTGAACACGTTCCTTGCAAAACTGTTCAGAAACATGATTCTGGAGCTTTATGTGGTGGACTTGCACACTCTGTCTGTATACAGTACATTGTCATTCTATATTTATATTCTCTGTGTCTGTTTTATATTTTATTGTTTTAGCCTACATTTTAATAGTTTTAGTATTTTCTTCAGCATGTATTCTAAGTTTATTCCGACATTGCTGTTGTTAATATCGATACTGTACCTTTTTTTTGCATCTTTTTTGTACACATACTCTTTTTTCCTAAAGTTTTCTAACTGTTTATGATGACAATGTGTGGCAGTGACTGAAAAACCTGCTGCTTTAACAAGTGAATTTCCCAATTTGGGACCATTAAGTATATTTCGTCTCAGAAGTGTCCTCACCCGACACCAGAAGTCATTTAAGACAGCAGGAAAAATCTGCACAAGAGCTTTCTAATGACGCATTATTTTATGATGTAAGCTGATAAAATGGATGAATGTTTGCTTTTAAGTCTCGCTTGCTGCAATATCATGACGTATACTCTATGTATGTATGTGTGTGTGCGCATGTAGGTGGAACCCTCATTGGCACCGCGCTACAGTATGTGTCACTTTTGTGTTTTCCTACTATTCATGACCCAACCACCCTTTAATCACAAGCAGATGGTCGGAGACAAACAGAAGGGAGGGAGGGAGAGGGAGTGCACCTCTTTCTCAGCGCCTGTGGCGGTGTCCAGCAGTTTCTCCAGCTCGGCGTGCATGGAGCTCTCCAGCTGCTGCCGCATCATTTCCTGGAACTGAGCCATCCCTTTGCTGGCCACTCCTTTACACCGATCTGGACAGACGAGATAAAGATGAAGAAGGAGGACAGTGATTTACACTGCGACATATTTGAGTTTAAACATTTTCTGGATCCTCAAAATTAATCTTACCTGCACTTTTACTCATTTTTATGAACTTAAACCACCCGTTGTAGCCACTGAATGAAGCTCTTTATAAATCTTTATCTGTAAAATTAGACTGGACGTAAGTCAAAGACAGAAGAGTCCTCAACTCCAAAAGTGAGAAAAAAATGAATCTAGAGCTGCACAAACTAAGCAATTTATCCATAAGTCCATTAACTAAAGATAATCTGCAACTATCTTGATCATTAATACGACTAAACTTTCAGCCCACTGTATAGAAAATACGGTTATTAATATGCTATTATGCCTGAAAAATACAGAGATATCATTTTTGGTCCATGCTGCAGAGCTTTTAAGATGAGTTTTCAAACCAAAGTATACTGCTTAAATAGTCACATTTGTGCCACTGTACATATGACTACATCTGTGAGGGTGGCTCTCGCTCTTATAATCAATATTAACAGGTCTGAGGTGTGTCTTTGAAGTTCTTCCCATGAACTCGCTGACAGTTATAAAACGGTATGAGCTTCAAATATCAAGTATCATTCAGGCTACAATAAAAAACAGAAACATGAGCAGGTCTGGTGTGACCGTAACTGTGCCAAAAGAACGTCCAAACTCCTACAACATACACGTTTGTGCCGGGAAAGCAAAGAGGTCGACAGGGCTGTGACAACAGATATTCAGACATACTGGCCCCTGCAAACATACATGAATGCAGCTTAATGAACAGGAGGGTTTCGCAGAAAAGTTGCAAAAGGTAAAGGCATTATAGAGTGTGAATATGAGAAAGGAAGCGACCTCGGCTGCTGAACATGGAGCCGTAGTTTTTGTTGCATTTGCATCTGAAAAGATGAGAAAAGATCTGATAACAGACAACACTTCAGAAAACTAACATGACAGCAGTGAAAAATGTGACAGCGGACAGAGAGAATAAGTTTGCATAGTATAGCAGCACTTCACGTTCCCTGTTAAGTTTTTGATTCATACAGATAATTATATCTTTATGATTATGATTTTATTATATCTCGCTTTCAGTTTTTGCTCTAAGGTGCAGATTAAAAAAACAGCTGCTGGCCAACCGTTGGGCTCCATCATCAGTAGACTGATTTAAAAAGAAATAAAAGGAGACTAATGACGACATTTTGGAAGCTATATTCATTAATCTACTGCGTGGAGGAAATTCCTCGGTTGTGAAATTCGGACCCAGCTTGACTAAGCAGATCGACTTATCTGATCTCATCAACCGACGCTTTCGGTTTGTATAGAGAGCTGAATGCTGACATGTATGGAGACAAAAACACAAAGATGTCGCTGATCGATTCAAAGTCCTGAGGACTGAAATTAAAACCGGCGATAAAACCGAAGAACATTGACCAGAACTCCACCTGGCTCCCTTCTGAAGAGCTCCCTTCAGCACGACCTTCAGTTGTGGACTGATGTAAATCAGTCACAAAATTGAATTGAACTGAATTGAATCAGTCCACTCCAGAATCATGTGCTGCTCATGTAGATGGCACGTATTCAGATCTCACTTTCTGTCCCTGACACATTCAACAGATAGGCAGTTTGCAAAGTTTGGTGATGTGGTGATTCAGGGAATAAAGTGAAGAAAAACCTCAGACCTGGCATGAAGTCACGTGACAAGTCAGCCAGTAGAGCTTTAAGAGGTCTGCCAGTTGACTTAAATGACATAATGACATGAAAAAAAGTCAGCACCATAGGAAAAAGGCAGGCAAGAATGCATTTATGAAATGCCTTAAAGGTTAGACAAACAGATTTTTTTTAAAAAAATGTGGATGGTTTAATGATCTAAAGAAAAAAAAGTTTTAAAAACTAATTAAAAAGAACTTAAACTCCTCATTTATCTGCATCTCTAAGTCAAAACACTCCTCCTCATCACTTACCCTCTATGAACAGTGCCATGTTTCTGCGGCCAAGTACCACTTCAGCGACGCATACGGCTCAATAATGAGGTGGATTAAAAAAAAAAAAACAGAGCAAACGCTTCAAATAATCCGGAGAGAATTCAGCACAGAGGCTGAGGTGTCGGACCGCATACTGCTCGAAAATGAATGCGAAAGTTAGAAACGGGTTTAAATGCGGGGTCCATGAAGTCACGCAGGCGCCTGACAAAGTCCATTTACAGCCTCTGGAGGATGACACGTCCTGTCGGCTACATGAACGGAGCCGAGATAGGACGCTTATCTGTGCGGACGCTGTGGTGCGTGAACATGAAGCTGGAGGAGAGGGGGGGGTGTAACATCTTTTCACGTTGCGGTTCCTGCCTCATTTTTCTGCGAACCACGTCACAAACCCTCGCTGTGACTCCCAGCCTCTGCTCATGCTTTCCTTTCGCCTCGCCCACTGCTCGCTTTTTTTTTTTTTTTTTAACCTTCATGCCAAATAACGAGTGCAGTCCGCTTTCTGCCGTCAGACATCCCGTCAATTATTTATCTGTAAGATGCTCATTAGCGAGTCCACGCTCAAGACGTGCGTGACGCGGACTTCAGGTGTTCGCGGCTGCGGAATGAACGATTGACGGGCGGATGGACGGAGGAGGACGGAGGACTTTAACAGCTGTGAACATGAGCGCCTCTCTCACTCACAGCCCCGCAGACATCTCAGAGACACCGTGAACTCCTCCTGAGAGAACAGACCGATCTGGAGACACCTCTGCGTGAAAAAATCTGTCGGTTGCGCAACAGCCAGCGTCCGCTTTGAAAGCGGGAAGACGTCAAAAGGCAAAAAGATCAAATATCGTGAAATTCAAAGCCATTTTACCTACTGGGTGCTCGTAGGATGCTGGCGGAAGAAAAGTCGATGGGTCGGCCTGGTCCTGCGGGTCTGAAGGACCACAGCGAACCCGCAGAGGAGACAGCGGGTGCACGCAAAAATGTGTCCCGCTTTGTTTTCTCGTGTTTTCCACCGCAAAAACACCGGCCTGCTGCGTCCCTTCGACACCGCCGGAGAAAAATCACAACTAGGTTAAACAATAAAGAACTTGAAAAGGTGGTTAGTTTCAAGATATTTTACACCACAGTGCCAATCCTGAAGCGGCGAATGAAAGCGACCCCGGAGGATGACAGCCAATGAAAACGCCGTTTTCCTGTGACGCCACTTTGACTGCCAATAGATTTCTGCTACGTGCGTTATGGTTTCCGGGTTAAAGAATGCTCAAAATATTAGGAAATAGATGAAATGAATACTGCAGAAAGCCCAGCCCATACAGTCACACGGAACTTTGTTTTTTGTAACAGGCGTTAAAGGCGGTCTACCGGTTTCATCATTTAAATGGCATTAATTCATTATAATTGGTCGTATCAAACTGATTTGGCTGCATTCAATTCGTAACTAGACACAGCTGGTTCCCCCCGTTACTGTAGGAATAATACTGCGTTTTGTAGATTTGTCCCTTTTAATGACTGAACGCTTTTAAACTACAATGACACATCTAATACAGATGTTACATAATGTTCCTCCACACTGCTGGACGGAAAAAAGATGAAATACTGCCCCTGCCTGGTGAAGCTTTGACATTGCGCTATTAGCTCCGACTATACGGTATTTTACCAATGTATTTCTCATATTAGCCTCCCTGTAGCCTATATGAATTTCAAGTACTGAACTCAAGTAAAAAAAAAAAAAAAAACTTCCGCTGTAATTCAGTAATTCCATTTTATGTACCATGCGACACTACACCTTACAGGCAAATATTGTACCTCTTACTTCTCTGCAGTTGCCTGGTAACTTTGGTTACAAGTAACTTTTCACAGTGCAATTTTTCGCATCGTTCCTGTCAGGAGAACATATTCATTCTCCTACTTCTTCAGCGAAATAAACTGTTGAAAACGCGCTTGGATGAGCAGAAAAATGCAATCAAAGCTGAAAAAACAGGGCTGTTTTTCTGAGCTCCTGAAAACTGACTTTATAGGCATTTGTGCTTCTCACAGGACAGCTACAGTACATTATATATATATATATATAAACTACCTAAAGGTAACTATGTACAGCAGTAAAATGCTAAATGCACATAAATACAGCACTATTTTAAATCCAAAAATATATTTGATAATAGTTCAGTTCTGATAGCAGTGAGGAGAACTTTTCCTTTATGATACTTTCAGCAGATTTTGCTGATGAGTATCTTAATTAAGGACCTTCTAGTTAAGAGGTGACAGCCACTCAGCCAATGTGCCACCAAAAACTAAAAGAATGGCATCTTAAGAAATAAAATGCAAAACAATCAAAAAACACAATTACATCGTTTGATTTTTTTTTATTGTTTCACCTTAAAATTACGCATTCCGGTGTTTGAGGACTTAATGCATTATTGACTATAACAACCATCCATGCTTGACTTACTCCAGAGAAAGATAATTGGAAAAACCTGGTAACATATTCCGTATACTTTAAGTATATAATGTATACTTAAGGTGGAGTTATACTTGTGTGTCTTGGTGTGTAGCAGCTCTGTGGTCGAAGTCTCTGTCGTCTACAAAAGGAAACTAATACCAGTTATTATTTAAAGCCAAAGCAAATGTGGTTACCTCATTTTTTTTTCCTGCTTTGGGACAGACAGCACAGATCAGAGCAAGTAGAAGGTCTGTGGTATAAATGGCTTTACCGAAGCATAAGAAATGCCTGGTGACGCTGAAAATGAGACATTTACTGTGTTTTTCTTTAATCTGAAAGGAAAAAACAAGCAACCCGCACCAGCCAATCACTGCTATCACTGCAGCCACTTCACATTTTTAAAACGGTGCACCTTAGCTAGGTGGCTATGTGTGCAAGCTCGTTTCTACACTGCAGCATCCCAACACACAAGTATGAATCCAACTTCACACTCAAACGCTGACTCACACTCTCTCTCTCTCTCTCTCTCTCTCTCTCTCGTACATACACACACACACTCACACAAATATAGAGTATGCTGGGGTTGGTGGAGTGCTTCATTACAGGCGAGAGTTTGGAGTTGTGGGGCTGTCTAAGTTCTGGTTGGGTGATCTTGAGGGGTCTTGTCATACTCCCAGGAAAGCCACAGCTGTGTCTCTCTCCTCTATCAGCTCTGCTGCTGTGGCGTCCATCTTTGACTGAGAAAAGCTGTTGATGGTCAGACCCTCTACAATCTTCCAGGTCTTGTCCTGTGAAAACATTAGACTTATATAAGTTTTCTATTTTGTAACGTGATCTTACAAAATTTACAAGGAAATTTTCACTGGTGATAGTGCATGTTTTGTAAAACCACAAACATACTGTAAGCTGCCAAAGAAGTGAACCTGAGCATGAGTCAGTCTGACCTTGATCTGAACAGGGAATGAGTAGATGAGGTCATCTGGGACTCCGTAGGAGTTGCCAGAGGAGTAAACACCCATGGAGATGAAGTCACCCTGAAAAAAGAGGAGGAACAATCTGAGAAAATAGTGCTGCATGTTTGATTTTGACCCATATTTTATTCATTATCACCTCATAATGTCACCAGTTTCCCATTGTTGTGAGATAATCCCACATCGCAAAGACAAAGTAAATAAATATTGCGTTTACCTCACGGGTGCCTGACCAGATGTCTCTCATGTGGTCACAGATGGCTTTGGCAGCAGACATGGCGCTGGACAACTTCCTGGCCTTGATGACTGCAGCGCCTCTCTGCT
>JAQLOL010000003.1:23765211-23779986 GCA_029783665.1 Naso thynnoides
AACATCAAGATTAGCTAGCTGGCTAGCTGGCTAACGAGCCATGTTACTGTACCAAAATCAATATCCAAGTATTTCCAAACAGTAAATACTTCACTTATTACCAGTTAAATAAGGGACTGCCCTCTGCTGGACAATTACATGATTGCACCATTTTAAATCACTAGTCCAAGTTCTTTTTTCTAGCCTTAAAAACAGTTTTAATATCAGCACTTATCGGAGAATAAATATGCCGATACCGATATATCTGCAACAGGCCAATATCGGCCGATTATATTGGTGAGCCGATATGTCGGTCGGGTCCTACTCAACATAGGCTGGCTTGGCTGAATGTCTGCAGGCTCACTACACTGTGATAAAGTTGAAACAAATTCTTGAAAGTATCCACATGAGCACCATTTTCTGTTTTGATTCTATTTGAGTTCTGCATTGGCTTTGCATAGACAATATATGAGGCCATTTGTAGGCAGCAAGTCTGTGTAGTCAGATTTAGTGTACGCTATCAGTTATCCATCCATAGCCCGAAACTGCTCTTGCTTTTTCATGTCTCCACCTGCCAGTGACAGCGGCTGATACAGACGCTTCTCTGCTCAAGAAGTTCTGTGTTTGAAAGCCTGATTCAGAGCCGTTTGAAGCAGCTGCCACAACCTGGCAGTGTTCCTCTCAGCTCAAGTTTCATTTTTTTCCCCTCTGTGTAGTATGTGCATGCGTGTCAGTATGGGACAAACAGGTGCTCACAGCTGTCTGTTTGCTGGAATAGTGTTGCACTCCTATGATCAACCCGTGGATATATTGCATTTCCAAAGGGGCCTTGAAATATTTGATGGTCTACTTCTTTTTAGGATCTAGTTTTCTGTTTAACTCAACTGGTTTTTCTAGAGTGACTGAAACGTTTATCCACAGTCCAGAGAAGTGACAAAAGATTAAAATCTTCTTTTTGCTACCTGTGTTTTACTTGTATCTGGGTGCCTTTTCTCCGTGCAACTATGTTACGCAATCAAGGTTGTCATGCCAATAAAAGCTTCATAGATGATGGATTAAATGGATCAAATGGAATAAAATGGAATAACATTTTAAGCATGTTTTCAAGGCCTGAACAGTTTTTAAGTTCCACTAATTATTACTCTTTTAGCTGTATCAGTTGATGGTGAGACGAGCTTATAGAGTTGTATTACTCAAATATGCAGTACCCTTCGGTTTACTGAGTGTTTGAGGATATTTTTAGCCAATGAAATAACTGATTATTGCCTGCTTCTTACAGCCGACAAGGATAAGAGAACCAGTAATTCACATTTTTCCATTTTAAAAAGAAATTCATAACCTTTTACCTCTCCTCTTCCTCTTCTTCTGTCTTCCTCTTCGTATTGGTAGATTCCAAGCAAACGTCAGCGTTGCATATTGCCGAACACGATATCAGAGCGTGTAGATGCTGTGCTTATAAAGCCAGTGAAAGCAATTTAGCTTTGTAATGGCTCTATTTATCTTCTTGGAATAATAGACCTACATGAAAATATAATTTTCTCATTATCAGGTGGACAATTTAACTGCTCAGAACATGTTTAGCATTCCTTAACTTTCCATTCATTATTATGATTTTGCAGCCTGATCTTTGGCTCAGGCTAATAAACATAATAAACTCACCGTATGCTACCATTCCTTCATACACACAGCGTAGAAAATGTGATGAAGATATTACCAAAAGGACTTTTTTCTTTTTTTTTTTTAAAGTAACTTGGGACTGTTCTGACTTTAAATAAGTGTACTTTTGAGTCTGTTATGTTGTTGTAACTGTTATGTGAAGTTAAACTCCATTGTTTATTTTCTTCTCTGGAAGTCTCCGAAGTCAGGTTGACATGAGGGGATTAGGCGTCCGTCGTCTTTGTAGAAAGGAAATCCGAAAGGAACCGAAAACAGCAGCGGCACACATGATAATATCTGGTGCCAGTTTGCCATGCCGGCCTGAGCCCCTGTGTGTGTACTGTGAAAACAATCGGCATTGTGAGTGTTTTATCCCACCCACTCGGCGAAAACCTGGATCCCCACAGAAGCGAGGGGACTGGGCAAAGTTCACACACACACACACACACACAGACACAAATCCTAAGCTACACCCAGGCACATGTTTAGCATACTCTTTTAAAAACAGAGTGTGAGCATGCTCAAAGCTTGGCAACGACTGGATTTTACGCACACATATGTACACTGTCCCTCTGTGAGCTGTGAAAATCTTGATAAGACAGCAGCACGTCTCTCTCCCTACAGTGTGTCTCCTGTGCTGACCCCTCTCTCTGTCCTTTGTCCACGCCATCTCCTCTCCTCTTTTGTACACTCGTCATTTCACCTCCCTCATCTCCACCCCGTCTCTCCTCTCCGAGTTTATCTCCTCCTATTTCACTCCTCCACTTGCCCTGCAGAGTGCACCTGAGTGACCCTGTTACATTGGCAGCTGGGAGGCAGATAGCCAGCACACCCACTGCCTCAATATCGCCCTCTTATCTGGCTTACTAGCCCAAATAGCCCTTATAGTGTACCAGACATGGTGAGATAGCACGTCGCATTCGCACGAGCACACCCATATAAATACGTAAACAACAAACAAACACAGCAGATAATTACATCATCATCACTGCCATCTCCCATCACATTCATCTTCTGTAACCCTGTGCCATCACCCTGTTTACTCTGAGGCATATCTGTGTCATGTTCCTGCCTTAGATCAGTTGATGAAGCCTTAGATCAGATGGAGTCAATGATTTTGTTCCCTCTTTTACCAACACTGTGTTGCACACAGTAGCTGTGTGGCCCTCTCCTGTCACTTGCCATAGGTTGCAGTAACCACAATATTACACTAGGTGTCATCGTATGGCTGTAGTAAAGCCTAGTCAGTCTTGAATGTCATGTCACAGAGCATTTGGAAAGTGGTGTTGATGGATTTTGTGGTGAAGACTCTCAACACTTGTTGCTGCAGCAGGAGTCTTCCCTGCGAGAAGGTTTTCAGTTTGTATTCTCAGACTGAAATTATTGACACTGAAGCAATTTTGTCACATTGTTGCTTTGTTGAAACCTGAAGCAGCTTTTCTTCCAATATGGGAACAGTTTAGATCTCTGTAAATGTACTTGCTCGCAGTGTGCTTTTGTAGCACTTTAAACAAGTTTCGATCTGCTCTACAGGAAAAAATGGGAAAGGAGAAGATTGAAGAGACACAGAAATATAAAGCAAAGAAAAATGCTTGCAACAATGGAGTGTAATTGCGCTGTTGAAAATCGCAGAAAAATAAATAATTTAGCAATGTAATAATTTGGCAAATAATTTAACCATTGCGTCTTCCCTTTGGAGCTACTTCAGTGATGCCTTGCGTTACAGTCCAGCTGAGGAAGTGGTTAACTGCAAAAAAAATGTTCTCCCTTCTTTCAAGGCAAGGCAAGTTTATTTATACAGCACACTGCAGCAACAAGGCAACTCAAAGCGCTTCACATCAAGGATACAATTGCAATAAAACACATAAAAAAAGAACATTTAAACACAATGAAACAAGTCATTAAAAAGTAAGAGCAAAGCTACAGCGTAAACCAATTTTAGGTTTTTATGTATTTCTATTTATTTCTTATACGGCGAAAGTTGCATATAATCACTCAACACACATGACATAACCTCTAATAATTCTCAGTGTTCATTAAAATATATTTTTGAAAGCTCCTTTTTTTACACAAAGTAGAGCTCATATTCCAAATAACCTTTAAAATAGTTATGTCTGCTCTGCAGATCATTGTAACTGCTGTTATTATCGGTTTTAGCTCTCTTAAGACAACACCCAGAGGTGTGTGAATGTCTTGATGCCTTGATGCACTGACTATTTGTACCTCTCTGAGTTCCTCTCTTGCCGATTGTCTGTGATTGAAACCTGAGAAGGATTTTGTTTCTAGCCAAACGTTGGCTTGCTGTTGGGAAAGAAAAGACAACCAAGCTCTCAATCAGCAAGAACACAGACGGCCACAAACACACCAACAAACTTCTTGCCTGGCACCGATGCAGAACTATTCAATTAAATGTTATAATATACACACACTGAGCCTCCCTCAGAGGTATGTTTCCTCCTCTGATTGAGAGTCAACCACGCTCTGCCACTCTCTCTCTCTCTCTCCCTCTGCCTGAGGTGTTTGCATAGGGAAATGGTCCGTGAAATGGGTTTGATGGAATCAAACTCCATATTAAGACAAATACATATTTCATAGCTGTTGATGGACTGATTGATGGGGCTGTGTCTTCATTTCCACTCTGCGCCCCCACCAACAAGGAAGATCTTTATCAGAAACAGTAATATGAAGGATCATGGCTTGGCTTGTTTTAGAGTGGAGTTGTTCAGTTGTCGTGTTATGACTTTAAATTGTTTCTCGGTGTGAATATCTCTGTGTTTGTCGTGTATAAAAGCTGGTTTTGTGTGTCACAATGTGTTTGGGTGCGTCTGAAGCATCTGTCCTCTTGATAGTGGCCACAAGGGGTCACCAAACTGTCACATGTTGATGTTCTGCATCTGTCCTAACTGAAAGCTCTCTCTCCTTTCCCTCTGCTGTTGACAGTGAATAACACACTTTTTAAAAACTCACTGAAGGATGACCAAAAATGCGGCAGCAACAGTGTCCTGGATCCACAGCCAGTGGATGTGGCAGCAAACTCGCATCAGAGAGGGTGGAAGGTGGCTCACGTATTCATCAATGCAACTGCTGTTTTTGCATAATGAGGCTGGCCGACAAACACTGCCTGACCCACCCTCCCTCGCCCGCTCGCACCACCTTTCATTAACCTCAAAACACAAATCCATCCAACTGGACGGGTTACGGCAACTCGCTGCCGATGCTGGCGGTCACACCCCTCTGCACAGCCATAATGGACCATGGCACAATTGGGGGCCACGTAACCGACAACATTCCAGGTCCTTCCAAGAGGCCGGTTGCCTGCAGGTTACCAGCAACACGGCTTGTCCCTGTTTGTCTGCACTCACTAAAAGGAAAGAATGTTTTCCCCCACAACATGGCTGTGTGGGGATTAAGACCCATTCTGAGTGGCCCTGGGTCGTGCAGCAGATGTTAGCCAGGATAGCACTCGTTGCCGTGCCGACAGTGAGCCGGCAGGCTAGGCCCACCCAGACAACATTAAGCCTATGTACATGTATGGTAGAGGGAGTGGGGGCAAAGAGCCAGTGAAGGGCCCGTCACACATTATGAAGAATGGTGGTGGTGTAAAAATTTGCCACAGTGGTCACACACTAACTCATCGACAGTGTTTCTGATCATCACACGCGTGCACTCTCATATGTAGTGAGCTGAGCAGCCTCACATGGCTACGCTCATGCTGATTTGTGTGAATTTTTTTACATGCATGTTGATCTGATTGAAATGGTGTCAGGGTGCTCAGCATCTGCTTAGTGGGAGACACTGAACTTAATAAAATAGGCTTATTAATTTTTGATTAGCCGTGTTCCATGATAGATTAAGAGACTTACGGTATGTTAAGTATGTACACACTGTAAAGACACAAAATCATGTGGTCAGATTAGCTGGAGTGCCGTCTGCAAGGTGTGAGTTTTACGATAGCAACACATGTAGGCCTTTAAACAAACAGTTGCAGATCATTTGTCAAAATCACTTCGCCTGTATGAGCAATGACTTTGATCTTAGCAGATAAGGTTTTTATGCGACGTGTTGTTTTTGTTGTTAAGCTCTTAAGTGCTTGTCACACACAGGCTCTAATGAAGATTACTATATACAGATGGCTTTATGTGTGGAGGAAAAATCATGGGACATTGCCAAAATGGCTTGGGACTTCTGGGTTGATTCTGTTGTATTTAAAGTATAGATTTCACTTTTTTATTTGTCTGCTAAGTAATTACAAGAAACAATAGTAAACTCATTGAGTCAGCAGCAACTAGAAGGTAGATGTAACCAAATACTCTTTTCGTCACAGAGATAAATGATTATACTTATAATAAGATAAATTGTGGGTGAAAATGTCAAAACTCAAGAATGAATTAAAAATGGATTGGATAATATCTTTTATCATTTTTCAGACAGAAATTAAAATCCCTGTTTGCAGTTATTTATATTTCCTCCAGTCAACTGTAACGGTTTACCTAAATGCAGTGTTTGAATTGTAGCCGTTGAGTAAGGTTGTGTGGTTGTTTGATGTGAAAGACGAGCCTGTTCTCTTTGCATCAGACAGGTCTAACTGCAGGGTGAATGTGTTTAACATGGGGCCCAGTTCAGGCCCCTGTGGTACTCGTAACCATCAGCCTCAGTGGAAAGAGGATACAGGGTCTGACAAGACATGACTTGACCCAGCAGTAAAGGCAGAGCCCTGCTATTGTTGTGAACAAACAGCAGAGATCAGGGTTGAAGAATTTCCCCTTCTTCTGTGGTTTTTGTGTGTGTGTGTGTGTGTGTGTGCCTGTGTGTGTGTGTCTGACAAACTGATCCAAGGTGAACAAGTAACTTCTTAGGGGCAAAGGGAGCACAACACTGACAGAAACAGTGTGTGAATGTCTCAGAATTGATGTAGACTTTCATGTCTACTGTGTTGGCTGATTCATGCTGGCATACAAAACTGTTTTCTTACTTTTGCTGATTTTAAACCTCAGCAGCAGTGTCACTGCCCCCAGACGACAAATAACAAAACTTCACCATGATAGGTAGAACTTTTAAACTTTTGTGTCTCTTCACATTGTAGAAGTACCGATGGAAAATGTTAAGCAAACTTCCTGTAAGCAAGGCGTTGCTAGTCATCAGTGATTTCTTTTTACAGTATGTGTGAACTGTAATGACGTCTGGATAATGAGAACAAAGACACAAACAACACTCAGAGGTTTAGTCCTCAAAACAGCTTGAATGTTCATCAGAATCCTGCTCCCTAGCTGTTCCCTTATGAAAAACATAAAACCTTTACTTGATCTCTTATTGTGAAGCTTAAAGTGAACTGTTATGATTTAAAGAACCATACCCGTGTTACTACATGTCATTGTCTTTTGTCAACATTGGTCATATAGGTTAAACCCCACCCATTTTCTCCTAAAATAGCTTTATCTATGAGATACCATGTTTGTTTACATTTTGTCCATTTTTAATAAACGTTACAGAAAGTAGCTGAAAATGTGTTACAACATTAGTTAAATGCCAATATTTGAGCCAGGAAGGCAGCACTTGTAAGGAACTATTTCTCCAGGCTCAATAACTTTCTTCTCCATGGCTCCTGGCTCCCCCCTCTCTTTCTCTCAGTGATTTTAGACCAAATAAACGCTGACGCTCTCTTTAGAAGGGGGAATTACCTATACCTAACAACATTCACTTGCCCTTTAGTGTTTATATACCCTGTTACAGCATAAATGGCAGTGAATGGGGTTTAAAAATACAGTCAGAGATTAACTAAGGTTTACAGATGATGGACTTCAAACATTTGTACAAAATAGAGGCGATCTTTGCTAATGGTGAGAAGCCAAAAACAGACTGATATGGTCCTTTCAAGTAAAATACAAAACTTAAAAGATTAAAACTTCACAAATTTGATTGTTTGGTTTTTTTAAAATTCAATACTCTTGTCTGTTAAATGGTCTCAGCGTTTTTTAAAATTGGTCAAACAAGGCCAAATCCCATTTCACCCTTAGCCCCACCCCTCCGTTTTGCGCGCTTACGTTTAGGTGTAGGAGCATCCAGATTCTTGTGTAGATGTAGGGGCAGGGCGAAGTGTTGGGACTAAATGGCCCTTCAAACGAAGATTTTTCACTTTAAACGAAGGGGTATGAGATTTGTCTTGTGAATCACGGCAAGATTGCTGCGGGAGCGACAAAGGTGACCAGAGAAACTCATCAGTCAGATTTTTCTCTGTTCACAAGTGCGACAACCATTATATAGTCCAGTAGATCTTATTTAGTGTTCAGTTGCATCATTCGTGCAAGTGAAAGAAAGGAATACACACAGCCCGCTTATGATTGCCCATTCAGAGGAGGGGGGGACTTTATATAGTTTGTCATTAACCATGGCAGATAAAACCATTATTGCTGCACAGTATGAGTTGTGGAAGTCCCAGATATGTTGGAAAACTAAACAAGGAAATTAATTTAATTGTTTGTGTTCATAACATCATCTGAAGATGCAAAAGGTGCAAAAACATGTTGGATCTGTTGTGAAAGCCATCAGAGACTACTGATGACGTATCATGGTCTTGAAGGGATGTCCCATTTAGTCCGGGTAATTTTCAACCACTACCCCTTGTAACTTTGTTCCAAGGGACAAGGGGCAAGGGTTAGGCGAAGGGGTAGGGGTAAAAATGAGAAATGGGATTGGGCCCTAATAAAGCTTTTTTCTTTTTGGTAATTTAAGATGAGGCTTAGATTATGGTTGTTATGAATGATGAAAATGATTGGTAGCCACTGTTGTACAATTTGTTTAAATCTCTAGATTAAAATCATTCCAATCATCTGTAAAGAAGAATTTAAGTACCCCTGCTCAGACTTAAGATCATACTACAGTGCTGAAGTGTGATAGACAACTGTCAGGTAAAGGGAAGAAGACCTGTGAGTAGGTGCTAGACAGGATTTTATTCCCACTTCTAGACAGGGGATATGACACAAGCGTCCATCTTTGAGGTCACAGTAAAGAGAACAAACTTCTTGGACCGAGTGCCATCGATGTCCAACCACTCTGTGCCATGTCAACCTGTCAGAGAAAGAGAGAGAGTGAGGCAGAGGGACGCGCTGCCTGCTGAGGGGTGTCGAAGGTGTCATGGCCTCGTCTGGAAGGTGACAGACAGCATGTGTGTGAGTGTGTGACGGGGAAATAAGACCGCTGAGAAGTCTGGGGGACATTTATCGTGACCTTTCGTGTTGCCAGGGTCCATCTCCCTCTGTGCATCTGACAACAACTTTAAAGGGCCTCGTCTTCCTGAGCCTTTGACAGGTGTTTGTTTGTGTGCATGTGTATCAAAAAGTGCACATGTGGTTGCATTCACAATGGTGGAGAGCTTAAACTAAAGCTGTATGTTTCTGTGTGTGTGTGTTCACATGCAAAAATAGAGCTATAGGACATTTTTGTCCTAAAATAAACACTTCACAGAGATGCAGACATGTAACGTGCTCCAGCTGCATTCCTGTAGATCCCTCAGAAAGGTAAAAATTAGTTTATGATAAAGAAAATTCAAGCTGTATATTTTGGCACAGTTGCCAGTTAGGGCAAGTTGGTCGGAAATCTACTTGCTCAAAGTCAGTTTTCTCTTGCCATTATACAAATTGTTCTGTTTATTTGCAATTATAAAATAAAAATGCAAAAAAAAGATTTTTGACAGGAGAGAATTTTTAAATATGTTGAGCATGTGTATGTGCATATTCTGAATGAATTAGGGGTGGGACAAAATATGGATATGGCAGTATATTGTTGTCGTGCCTCGTGAGATACATTATTAAATTGCTGGCGCCAAAAATCACCAGCATCACAACTTCATGTCTCTTCACGATGGCGCTTGTGACATGAATGTGGGTAACGTGCATGAAAATCCATTTTTCCGAAGAAGTTAAACAGCAGGAGAGTCGGACGGCAGTGAAAAGATTTTTAAGTAATTAAGATTTTTGTTCAGTCTGGACCCACTTCTGCTTTTACAACATCAATGGAGAAACAAACAATTTTGACTTATGTATGTAATGCATGCATGTAAAATGTGAGTGATGTCCGCTTCGTGTTAGGGTCCTGCATCACCCTGTCGAGCTTCTTTTTGCAATAACGACTGGCTCGATGGACATTATTCCACTTATTACATGGCTATTTACTAAAGAAATCCAAAATATGCCTATCGATGACTGAATATAATTAATGTTAAACTGAACATTTCCTTATTGATTTTAACATTTCTATACACGTTCACATTCATGTTTCCTTTTAATTTGGGATTTTGGAGTTGACACACCTGAAGCTGCAGTTGATCATTTTACAAGCAGAGACGGATAATGGAGAAAGCAAGACCTCTCAGTGACCATTCATTTCCTTTGTGACCAAATATTTTTGTTTAGACAAGAGCATAAAACTTACCAAGAGCACAAAAATTACACTGACCGTTCTTTTCCTGTATCAATGTTGCATGGGTTTCACCACAGCCCGCCCCTTTGGGAGACTAGAAGCAGTCTTTCGTCTGTTCATTCTTAAGGGAGAAATGAACGTGATCACAGAGTATGACCAATTCTTTCACCCCATCGTCACCAAGATACGTATTTGATCAGTTTTTCACAAGACACATATCATCTGCATGATCTGACACTTGGATGGCATTTTTCAGGCGCATATATCAGGAGAAAATTAACTTTGTTCGAGACCTGTGTCTGTCCCAGAAACATATTCTCGTGAGATTTGGGAACCAGTGCTTCACGCCTTGCTTCGCAATGGACATAAAGGGACATTTAAATGGTCTTATAGGTGAGACCATGAATTAAAAGTTAAAACTTACATCAAATAAATATCATGTGATGCAAAATACATCTGCTTTTATCCGTTCACAAGATGTTGTAACACTTCTAGTCAAGCCGGAGGGATGGTGGTTCCCAAATGTCTCCATGGGAGGCGTGACTCTGCCCACTTCGGAGACAGGAAGAGTACATACCATTTCACACCATTGGCACAGCCTAAAGTGGGGGATCTTGTGTTTATAATTGACTGTCTTTGTTGGTAGACGTTTTCTGCTGATTGATATAACTGGACGTTGCCTTGTTGTCTTCCACAGTTTATGGCCAGAACTACATCCATCACAGTGGTCTGTTATCCATAACAACGGTCAGCTTTTCAGGAATAACAGACCTTAAAATTTCGTAATTGACCAATCAGAATCGAGTTCTCCACAACGCCATGTAATAATCTTCAGTTTGACAGATATCACAATGTATCATTATATGATTATCTTGCAATATACCAATTATCGCAGAATTGCTGTAGCGTGATGTTATCGTTATTATCGTATCACTGTGACTCCCACCTCTACTACGAATGTACTGTTATGCGTATGTTTTGTGTATATGGTCTTGTGTTGGTTTTTTCGGCTTTTATGTCTGCACTCAAATAGAAACATTTCATCATACCTGTTTGTTTGTGAGTCCCTGTTTGTATTTACCGCTTATACGTGTGTTAGTGGTCAGGAGGTGAGGGGCAAACAACAGGGCACCAAACAGCTTTAAAGGAAGAAAATCCAACAAACATAAACAAAACCGTGGTCAGTGTGACACGTGTCACCTTCGCTGTGACAGGGGACAGACACCGGAGAGGCTCATAGTCCCCGAGAATCTCTTTGAAGTCAGCTAGCAGTTGTGCCGCTGCTTTGGAAGTATTGTCTTTCCTGCCCTTGGGCGTTGCTGTCGGGCAGATGCACTCTGCTTTTAGTGAGACACTTGCTGGGATTAGGCCTATTAGCTGAATAGTAGTGAATGGCAACCCGAGTGGAATCCTGTCCAAATGTGCAAATTTTGGATTTTTTAAAAAGGTTAGTAAGTCTAGGTTTGATGAAGCTGTTGCTGTTTGTGCAGTCAGGTTTGGATCAAGCAGAGCATTTGTTGGAAAAGACTTTCACAGTCAAATGTCTCTTTTTCTCCGTCTTTCCCTGGATCTCTGTCTCAGTCATTACGGAGGCCGTGTTTGTGTTTCTGCTCCAGGCGTTGGGTAAATACCTCTGCTGGAGTAGGTCCCCCCCCCACCCTCCTCCCTCCATTACCTCCTCTAATGACGTTTACACATCTGCTTAGAAGAGCCCCCACTCATCTCTCTGTCACCCTGCGTCCCTCTCTCTCTCCTTCGCTTTGTTGCACACAGACACACTGAAGCTGCAAGATTATTTTTAAGAATTACTTTCTTGATTATTTAACTACTGACTTGGTATCCTAATGTCATAGAGCTAGTACAGTTCACAAGCACATTCTCTTTACACTATCTCCCTTCCCAGTAAAAACAAAATAAAAATCAAACCTTGGTCTAAAACTAAATGAAAGCTTGCACAAAAGTCATAGTAAAGATTTTTGTTTTTACTAAAAAAACAAATATAATGGCAGTATTTTATAAACTAAGTAATTGTTATGGTATTTTTTTTACACCTTTTTTATTTTCTAAAATGTGTGTATCGAATGCTTTCTCTTATTTTGGGGTTTCGGACAGACGGTCTGATAACACAAAGAAATTATAAAAACAATTTTGGGATCTATGAAATTCTAATGTGTATTCTCAGTCTATCAATAACAGTTAATTAAGGAAGTAAATTGTAGTTTTATCTCTGTCCTAAAAAGAGTATTTCAGTTCGATGTAAAATGAAAGTTGCATTATTTAGTGTTTTTTGTTTGCTTTTCTTTGTTTCTTTGTAGAAAGTCTCTCTTGCTGTTTTTCTCTGGACATCTGAACTTTTCAACTCCTCACCTCCGCTTGCCCTTCAAACCTGGAATTGTACTCCAGGTGACATACACAGGTGCATGCACCCACACACACATGCACACACATATTCTGAGACCCCAAACATGCGTCACTCGACAGAGAGACTTGCCCAGCAGTCATGTAACTGCAGCTTCGTTTTCCTGCTGATTGACATGTCCTGTAAAACGCTCCAGCACGCACGCATGTGCACATGCATACAGAGAGACTGTAGCTGTCACCTCTTTTGAATAGTATTACCTTTACCTCATTTTGTTCTGCCTGTCCATCACCTCTATTCTTCCCCTGCCGACAGCTGAATGGGCTCCTGTGGGACTTTAAGTGTGTGTGTGAGAAAGGTTTTCGGCCTGCTGCCTGGCGCCGCTTTGCCCGCCCTCCGCTCTCTTCCACCAAACCCTCTGTCTTGTAACAGGACAGTTGAGAAGATATACTGTACTTGCCTGTGGTTATGTGTGCTTGTGTGTGTGTGTGTGTGTGGGGGGGGGGGGGTAAGTGTTCACATTGCCGCCAGGCCTGACACCACTTTCATTCTAAAGAAAATAATTTTCAGTTCGTCCCCTATTTTTCTTCTCCTCAACAGGTCGTGTTCTGTAACGCCTTAGGTCCTCGACAAAACCACGAAGTACAGCGACTGAGAGACAGTGAGGGAGAGAGGATAGAGAGAACGAGTGCTCCTCTAGAACTCATGAGCCCCACTAGTGATCCCTAGAGGCTACACTCTTCATTACATCCCACATACACCACAAAACAACCCATCAGGTCTAATGTGTTTTTCATTGATGGCTATCTCTTCTGAGATGAGAAACAATTGACCAGTCAGAACCCAGGAGGCGAGGAGTAAAAACAGTAATGACATCGTCCTTCATGGCTATCTAGCTAGCTCTCTAGCTACATTATAAAAATTAGGAACAGAAAAATGATGGCAAGTGTCTGTGAGAGTGACTCCGCTGTTGAAGATGCTATAACTCCACTAATAATAATAATAACAATTTTGAATATGACATGAGTTTTGATCATCAGTTAGTTTAATCTGAACACAGATGATAAACCAAATATTTTTAGATTTAGAGTCAGTCACACCTTTGAAAGATATCATATTCTCTAAATCACCTTGACTAAACATTAAAAAAAATCTGCTTAAGATTTGTCGTAACTCCAGAATGTAGTTTAAATTTTCTCCTGAGAGTTTGCATTGATCTCCTCTCTGCTGCACAGACACACATCGCCTCTGTTGTCTCAGTGGTCTGAGCCCTCCCATGAAGTACATTAGACTCCGTTCAGGGCTTGGATTCTTTGTTTTATCTGTATTTTCACTCTTCATTATCTCGGTTTCTTCAGAGGCATGTCGTTTTCAGATTTTGTTCACCTTTCTTTGCTGTGATATGACACTGGAAGCTCGAGGATTTCTCCCTCAAGAATATACGATATATGAAGATAAGAGCTCATGGGAGTGTGTGTGCATGGCTTCATATGTATGTAAATGTGTGTGCATGTGTACATTTCCTCAGGTGTAACAAGGTTAAAAGATAGGAGAGCCTGCCACATACTGTATGCCTTCTTCATGCATACATATGTGCTTGTGTGCCGTATGAGTTCACATATCAGAAGTGTGAGAGATTGGGGTGTACGCGACGTGGCACTGACTCAAGTGCCTGAGTGTGTTTATTGAATACATGAGTGTATGTGTAGAAGAAGTCTGTGGCTGAGACTCGGCAGGAACCCCGATTGGAAAGTATGCACTCATACAATCACAGTTACATACTGTTACCTTAGCTGTCTCACCTTTTTTTACTTTCTGTTCGTTCTTTGTACGTTCTTCATGTTTGCCAAGTTTTTTTTCCCAGAGCCAAAACAAGACCAGGCAGTGGCTGAGAGAGAGGGCATTTGCGACAGATAACGGTTGTGGAAAAAAGTCAGAAAACTTGAAACTTTGTCCTTTGAGAAAGATGAGACAATAAAGAATGAGTCGAAACCGCTAGAGAAGAAGAGAAAATCAGACGCACTGAAATGCTGTCCTTTGACAGAGACGAGACAAAGAGTGAGGAGAGTAAAAATTGCCAGAAAGAGTGAGTGAAGCTTGCAGACAGGGTCAGAAAGCTAATGCATTTCTAATAGGAGGTACCTGAGAAAACATGGGAGACAAGAAGAGGAGGAGAGAAGATAAAAGGCAAGGGACGAAAAGGCAGAGGGACGATAACTGAGGGAGCATGAGGAAAGGAAAAAGGGAGGAAAAACTGACAAACCTGCACAGAGTCGGCTGGGAGAGAAAGTGTGTGTGTGTGTGTGTGTGTGTGTGTGTGTGTGTGTGTGTGTGTGTGTGTGTGTGTGTGTGTGTGGTGTGTAGGG
>JAQLOL010000003.1:23780086-23790701 GCA_029783665.1 Naso thynnoides
GTCACAATTCTACACACATCATCCAAATGTCAGCACAACATTCACACACACATTCATGTCAACACACATTAACAACACGCTGCTCATCTCAGTCAAGACTGTGAGAGTTTGTGTGTGTGTGTGTGTGTGTGTGTGTGTGTGTGTGTGTGTGTGTGTGTGTGTGTGTGTGTGTGTGTGGTGAGGAGGGAGGAATGAGGCAAAGCTGTGATGGCCTTGTGTCAGTCACCCTATGGCAGCTCTTTAACCCTGTAATTTACCACATCACTCTTCTCACAGTGATGGGACCACTGCACCAGCTGACAGCACTGCCTCTGGCGTGTGTGTGCGTGCGTGCGTGCGTGTGTGTGTGTGTGTGTGTATGTGTGTGTGTGAGAAAGAAAAATGTCAACCTGTGAGAAAAGATTCTCGAGATGTCAAACAAAACGTCTGCGAGTCTGCATCTCTTCCTTGTTGCAGTGGAGCTCCAGATCTGGACCGAGTAATAAAGCCTGAGGGCTGAGGTGATCGTCAAACTCATTTGTTTATGATCTCACATTTGTTGCAGCACTGCTGCTATTGTGAAAGCCTCAAAGCTGTCTCAGTTAAAAAGTTAACCTGGTCAAGAAAAAAGTTTTGTTAATTGCATTCCCGAGCCACTGATTGATGACGCTTGAAGCCTTTGTACCTATATGGCACGAAAGTGATTTGTTTTGCTTGTAAAGACATTAAGGGAAAGAGTCAGTTGATCATTAGGGTTGTGATAAGTGCAGATTATCAAGTATCTTCAGGCTTCACCCTGGTCATCCAAAAAAACCCACCATCTTTCTAAACAAAGGAGTATGAATATGACGACTTCTCAGTATTATATGAACAACACCACCACTAAAGTTAATTATCCATGAAGTGTAGACTAACAAGAGTTATAAATTGATCACGTCCCGGATTGTAACTTTAAAGTTTAGCCTTATTTATCACCCACTGATTGACCCCCACTGCATGGTTCGATTCTTGTTTCCATGGAGCAGACATGATTCCTGCCTAATTTTTCTCTTTGGTTGAATATATTTGTATTTTTGTTAGTTTTACGAGTCAAAGAGTGATGCAACAGTGCAGATCTGTATCTAGGAAATTATTTTTGTTTGTGTGTGTTTGTTTGTGTGTTTTTTCTGTTTTCCAGGAAATACCTCATGGGTGCTCTGTGTTGTAATTACAGGTCTATAAACAGACATCAAGTCATACCTATTGATACAAGTAATATCCCTTTGCAGCAGCTAAAATAACTTTTAGATACACTTTGAATCCATATGTTTATGTTTGCTTAGTAGTGTTTTTAGTCAGGAGGTGTAATTTGTCAATGTGTGGCGCAAAGGGGCATTTCATTCCCCCAGCAGGAACAGGGTGTGGAGGAACGGCACAGCAAAATCAATCACTCAGCTTCAAACCTCAGAACGATGTTTGTGCCACACATCCACCTGCATATCCACCGTAGCCGGACACAGTATACTCAGATTATGTATGGAACAATGGCTCAGTGTTAGATTCTGTTAGCTTAAATAAATGTCTGTTTGAGTTTTGGCTGTTGAAAGCAAGAAAGTGAAAGACGGGACAGGAATGCATAATGAAAGAAGCTAACGCAAATAAATATTTACTTAAAGTTTTGTCTTCTTTCTATCTCTGACACACACACACACACACACACACACACACAGAAGTATATCCAAGCATACACATACAAGGTGCTTTTTCTGTTGCTCTTGTGTGTCTTTTCACACATATACACAGATATACACACAGACACTCTGACACTGAGTAACCACCCAGAGGGGACAGTGAAAGAAGAGCAGAGAAAGAGATGCAGAGAGCAGACAAGGTCGTAGTTCCTGTGGACTGTCTTTGAAAGAGGAGTCGTATGTTTTCCCTCCCCTCCTTTGATGTTAAAGCAGCCTCTTTCCTAGTGTAAAGACAGGGTACAATAACCTAGACCCCCCCCCACTTCTCACACAACCCTCTGTACACAGGCTGAACCCCCCCACAAAGCTCCGCGGGGGGGACAGGTAACCCACGGCAACCCCAGCCGCAAGTCAGAATGAGTGTGGCAGCTGTCCAGGACCTGTGCATCATGCTGCGTGTGTGTACTCTGTGTGTGTGTGTGTGTGTGTGTGTGTGTGTGTGTGTGTTTGTGCGAGTGTTTGAAATAAGAGTGCATGAAACTTACTGAGTGAAGTCACTGTCCAAGTCTGTTAGTGTGCAACTATGTCTATCTATCTCTCTCTGTCTATATATATATATATATATACACAAAATATCTACATTACCAATGATCATTGATCAAAAATGGAATTGTGTTAATATTTTTTAAAAGCATTATAGTCATCTCTTTAATATTGTCACATCAGAGAGGGACTTAGTAAAAAAAAAAACAAATATAAAAACCAACTTAGTTTCTGATTCTGTCTTTCAGTTCCAGCATTAATGAAGTGCTTTTGGGGAGATTTACAATTATCAAGATAAATATTGTGTATCGAGATGTAGCCTAAAAATATTATGATATCATTTTCAGGCCATATTGCCTAGCTCTAGTAGATAAAAACTTCCACTAGCCGAACTTTTTTTTTTTTTGGCCAATCTGTATGCATATTGGATTTGACTTAAGTATTACATTTTTAGAATTACTGCCATAAAACAGCATGCAAATGATCACAGAGGTGCCTGGACAAATTCGTTCAAACCAGTTAAGTTAGTAAATGGAAAATCGACCTGCATTATTGTCGCTTGACATACATCGTGCAGTGCATGTCTGCGTTTGTCTCTCTGCCTGAGGAGGAAGTGCTGTTCTCACTCTGTCATTTGATTAATGTGACTTTGAGTGATTGACGTTCTGTTACTGTTCCTATTGCTCGTCCTCAAAGTGAAGGCAGAGCAGACAGCCAAGTGTTTGACCTGTAAGCGCATCCTGTGAAGTGAACACAAGTACTAAATCTGTATTTTTGGCTGTGCGTGTTGGTTTAAAAAGACTGGTGGGGCAAGTCATTAGACAAACATGCTGATGTGCAGGATGAGACATCACACAAGAATGACGGCCGTGAATTGACTAATATTTCGTTGCAGTACACATGAAAAACACCTCATCCTCATTGAACCCTTCCTGTGTTCTTTGTTAATGTCTCATTCACTCTCTGTATTTCCTGCCCTGATACATATGTGGCCACAGGGTTAATGGCCACACACATATCCCTCTTGTCCAGCACACACTTACCAAATTTCCTCCCATGTTTTCTGTATCAGTGTCAGCCCCCTTGTTTCTTCCATTCTGCCATAAATTCCTTGAGACCTCGACAGCTGTGCAGAACAAGATCTCAAGAACTTTTAGGTTCGCCAGACTGGCAATAACTAAATGAAAGCTGTCTGAAATGAGGTTTTCCCTCCAGAAGGGCTGACTTCCTCTAAAAAAGCTGGTTAGGAGAGGATAAAAGAATCCTCTTATGTCAGTAAACTCGTTACTCTGTTGCTGCCATGCCAGCAAGCCCCAGCGTTTCCATGGCACCCGCTGTTATCTATGTGTATTTTTGTTGGGACTTGTAGTTTTGGGGGTTGAGTGGCAAAATTAGATTTTTTTTTTTCCCCCCACACCAGGAGGTGTAAGAGGGGAGAGATAAGAGAGAACCCCCTCTCAGCATTAATAAGAGAAAATAAGAGGGAGTGAGAAGATGGAGAAACGCAAAGCATTAGCTGCACAGGTAGAGAAATAAATGTCCGATGCAGCAATACTGCTACGCCTTCACAACACAGAGATTCTGCGATGGCCTGTAATTTACACCGAGGCTTGTACGCTGGAGTATTTCCAGGACTTTTCATTCCTTAATGCTATCAAAAGCACTTTGCGTCCTTTGTTTAAGGTGGCAGGCAATATGCAAGGCTAAGCTAATCCTCCCTGTCAACTTAACTTTAGACAGTAGCATAGTGTAAGTGAAACATGAGCTATTAAAATGGCTAAAAACGTGGTAATGCTTATTTAAAAAAAAGTTTTTCTGAAGCAATATTTAAAAGTTAGTAAAAGTCGGAACAGTAGTAAAGGTAACAGTAGTGGTGGCAGATGAAATGGATATTTTATTGATTCCACGGTAGGAAATTCTTTTTATCGCTGACACATTGTAGGTTGTTCAATACTTAGTCATGTGGGACTCTGCGCTCGCACAGACAGAACGAAGCTCACCAGCAATGTACAGTCCTAACACATCAATACTACAGAGGAAATCCCACAGAGAGGAACAAAAGAAATAACAGCTCAACCCTCTGGGAATAGAAGTTAACTGACTGGAGGAAAAAGTCTCCAGTAAAGAGGGAGGGAGCCATAGACACAGACCTGTCCTGTGTTCATTACCTCGTGTGGAATGTGCTTGCATTGTCTTTGCTGTCAGCTCCAAAGAATGTGTCCATCACTGCTCGCCTGTGATGTGTGAGTGGAGGTGCAAGCACAGTCGCCCGTGACCTTGTCTCAGTGTCAATCTGAGTTCATGTGCTTGTCTGGAAACCTTTTTGTTACAATGTTTTTAATTAGTCTTTGTTCAACATGTACCTTAATACCTATAGAACAACCTACTTCTTTAATTTCAACTTACCAGTATTACAGGTATAACAGGTGCAGTAAAGTGATGCAACAGAAGAGTTTTATGTTGCATGTTGTCAGAGAACAAATATGACAATAGCAATATATCTGCAACAGGCCAATTTTGGCCGATAATAATGGTAAGTCGATATATCAGTCAGGCCCTACTGCTAACAACTACAAATACCTACTCCTACTACTACTACTAATACTACTACTACTTTTACTTAAACTACTAATACGACTCCAGTACGCCAGCAATTGCTTCCACATGTTAAAAAGACTGAAAACAAAACTGATCTGAATCATAAAATGTAAAAATGTTGGCGTGTTTAAAATGGGAAAAATATAATATTGCGCTTGCCTAATTTTCACTGTACACCATAAACTCACTGCTTTGTTGTGTATTGCTGTGCCAAAATGGTCAAGTAGTAATTGGTGGTCATAAAAGTTTGTCTGTATGTGAGCAGTGAGCATGTGTGCCTACATGCATGCTTTGTTTGACCCTTAGGCCTATTTATGTCTATCAGTGATGTCGTCTCGTCGAGATAGGCATCTGTGGTTGTGTTTAATCTGCCTGTCTCTCTCTCCCCCTCCTTCATTTGTTCTTTCTCTCACTCGTCCCTCTCTGCAGACTCGGGTTACACTCCTCCGTCAGATGGCGTTCTGCTTGGCTGAGCTGCACTTGTGGTCCACCAAGAGCTCACTCCAAGTCAAAGGTAGCACTTATCACCATGTTCAATCTCCCACTCTCGCAATAATTTTCTCTGTGGCTCTTTCTGTCATCACTCACTTTGTCTTCACACCTTCTCCCCACCTTACCATCTGACTTTCAGTCAACACCAGTTCTCGCTCGGTCTGTTTTCACTTTCTCTTTGCTCTCTTCAGATTCCCAGGCTGTCCATGTATGTTTATTGCATTATACACGACATGACATATATTCTTTTTCCAACATTAAACTATATCTGTACATTTTTTGAAGTGTAATTGATTAGCATGACCACAAGTTACAGTGAAACATCTGTATGTTTTTTTTTTTCTAATTGTAGGGAGCAAGCAGAACCAGAGGTTTTAGCTTTGTCCCCATTCTGGGGTCGCCTCCTCCAAGTACTGCCTTCGTCGGCCACAACTGCCAAACTGAAACTTCTGTTAAATGAGACAATCTGGTCTACGGAGCATTTTCTTTTTTTGTCACCAGCCGCTTGTTGCGTCATGACACACCCCTCTCGTCGCCAAGCAACCATGATGCGGCAGTTAACTTTTGTGCGTGTAAAGAAGGAGCCAGAAATAATAATGAAAAATAAATGATGGTCAGCAGCGCACAATGAACCTTGCGATAT
This sequence comes from Naso thynnoides, assembly GCA_029783665.1. Taxonomy (NCBI): domain Eukaryota; kingdom Metazoa; phylum Chordata; class Actinopteri; order Acanthuriformes; family Acanthuridae; genus Naso; species Naso thynnoides. The sequence goes on from JAQLOL010000003.1 coordinate 23,786,012, forward strand.
GTTGGGCACGAAGGATCCACCAGTTGGATCCCTCATGACGGGGGATTCGTCGGCCGCATTTGAAGGAGCCAGTGAATGGGACAGCCTTCATTGTGCAGCTGTGACGCCTTCAGTCTACAAATACACCCTTTAGAGGATGCTACCCCTGAAGTGGGGTACATCTATTGTCTTAATTATGCCATGCATTCTTTTTCCTGTCTGTCTTTCTTGTTTGGACTGTCGTGCACTTCACACACAATGCAGCACAAGTGTGTTATATTAATAGCAGCCTTGAGCAGCTAGCCTCAATCACACTTCAGCCTAAAGAGGTCTGCTGAGCTCACCTCTTTCTCCACACTTCACATCCCCCAATTTTTTAAATATACAAAATTAAAGTTTTCCCCATTGACCAACTCAAGTGACATCACTTGAGGCAAGGCTTTATTCAACTTTGTTCACTTAAGCTAGGCATAGACCATGTGATTAAAGCACGTTTTTGACCCGTTTCATGAGCCACACGACTCATATTAGAGTTGTGTTGAATATCAGCTTCATCGGGTGGCGTTTACAGTGCACAGAGAGGAGCGAGGGCGATTATCTGCCCCTGAACAGCCATCAGACGTCAGATGAATTTCTGACATGTCAGAAATGTTGGCCAACTCAGGCTCTCACACAGTTGAAACCACGAGCTACGAGTCAATCCCTCAGTGACGGTACCTTTTTTCGTAACCCCGCTTGTCCAAAGTGGCAAACAGGGTGCCAGGATGCCGTGGCAACAGGCACACAACAGGGGAAAAAATGTAAAGAAGCTGCACAGTAATCAAAGCGTAGCTAATGTCAGCTATCAAGGTAACAACAGTAAAAGTAGCTAACTTACCTCCAATTCTCTCTGCAAAATGGACGAGCTATACAACTTGACTGTCCATTTATTTTAAGTCATCTGCATGTCCATACGCGCCAGCACTTTTTTTAAAGAGTTGTTGGCACACAGGATAGCACAAATTATCATGGCACCAATGTTCTGCGTGGGTAGTGTTGTTGCTAGTAAACAAACCTGCCTCTGAGCTTTCAAACGATTCTTTATGTCTGCAGAGGCCAACTTGCTGTTTTAACACGTACAGTGTGAGCACATAAATCGTGAGCTTTGGCTTTACATTGCGGCCTATTTGATTTGTACAGTATGAGTTTGGATTAAACAACAACAACATTTACAAAATTGTACAGTGTATGCCCAGCTTTATACGGTTCCCAAGACCCGTAAACAGTCAGTGGGTAAAATAAGTGGGGTTCCACTTTAAAGGTGGTCGACACATTTTCAAATTGAAAATTTTTCCTCATATGCATAACTATCAAAGATCTTTTTGCTTCTTACAGTTACAGTGTTATATGCACTATATTTTTTTCAATAAGAACATCACACCACCTTCATCAACATGTATGCGCTAAGAAACTGGCCCCTATTGCTTCTTTGTGAGGCCCAGTGTGTTTTATTTAAGTTTGACTTTTCCTGCAGTTTTGTTCGTTTCCATGCTCGCCACCTATCAGTCCATCTCCTCTGTGAGACAGAAATGCTCTGTTTCTCCATTTTCTTGTTTTCTCCTCCCTTCCATTCTGTCTAGTCTTTCACAGTCTGCTAAGCTTTAGACAAAGATAGTGTCTCTCCGAGCCTGACTGTGTTGTGTGTTTACGTGTATACACAAAGGTACGACAGGCTGTATATCCTAGGTGACGGTGACATATCCTTATTTGTTTGTTTTTTTCCTCTGTGTGTGTCTGCTATCTTGGAAAAATGTGGATGGATACATCAGAGGGAAAAGGCCTGGTCACTGAGGTGTAACGCTCCCTATCGCCACTTTCTTTACATCATATACATCCACCTGAAAAACAAACGTATAGATTCATACAAGCAGCATCTACTGTACAAAGCTATGAAACAAATGTTTTCTGCGTTGTTTGCGTGTATCCTCTACGCGTGTTAATCAGGTTTGTACAGCTGCACAAAATGAAACCCTATGTAAATGCTTAAAGCTATGCTTTAAGCGTCATGCTCTAAATACAACTATGTGCTGCAGTTGCCTAATTACACACTGAGCAGACAGACAGAACATGAGCATCCCAGTGAAGTCAAGTTTTTGTGATTCTGATGGATCTAGATTTGGATTTAGTCCACAAAGTCCTGGAAAATGTAGTCTTAAGCTTGTTAGATGTTTGACTGTCTTCACTGGGCTCTTAACTTTACCTCTGCTATTTCATACTGTTACTTTTTTATTGTTTGTTAGAATATGGTGTCAAATATTTAGCTTAAAGTGGCTAGATGCATAAAACTGCCAAATTAGATGGTTGTTCCCATTACATTTGACACTGGAATCTTACAATATATGTATTAGTTTATGTGTCAGGAACAATGCATGTATGCATTGTTACATCTAAATAAAGTGCAACCGATGCAGTGTATATAGGACTTCTATAGAGTCATTTTTTCTTTTGCATGGAGTGTATTGCCCATAATAAGCATCTGCAACTTGCCAAATATGAATGAAAATCTATGTGGATGAATAGAGGAAATGAGTTTAGCTGTCACAGGTGGAACGCTTAAATATGGCTTTCTCACTGCCAGTTTTCATCACTATGGCACTTAAAACGATGGACCACATTTTCTCTGCATTGACCGTGCAAAGTGTATGCAGCATGCGAAGTATGACATCATTATTGTAGATGTAAGGTTAAAAGACGAGTTGCACAGCATTGTCTTTGCTCAGATTAAGGTGTGAGGAGATATTGGCATTTTTATGACAGCAGTGTCAATACAATGAGCTGAAGCAATTATTGCAGGTGCTCTACAGAAAAAAAGAACTGCTAGTTTGTGGTTGGAACTTCTTGTATTTTTTATTTATTTAATAAGTAAACACATTGTTTTTAATAACATTGAGTGTTTCAGCTCTGAATTTTTTTAGTTTCCCAGCTGTTGGCAGACTCACCATAATGTTAACTTTGGACAATGATCAGGTCAGGTGGCATCATACTTAGTTATTGTTTAATTTTAAAAAAAGTATCGGGTCGGCAGATACTCAAGGTTATAGTATTGCTTCCCTGTCAGAAATGAAAAAGTGACATCAAGCCATTAGAGCTGTGTGTGTGTGTGTGTGTGTGTATTTGTGTGTCTGCCATCAGCTCTCCTGTTGTATTAGTGTGACCTGGCCTCAGGAGCCTCAGGAGCCGCAGCGGCAGCAACAGCGGTGGAGCGATAAAGAAACGATGTGTTGTGCGAATCCGAGTCTGCTGCTTACGGTTTTGGGCCTGCAGGAATAACACTGACAAAAAAGGCTCGGCTCAGCAGTTTGCGTGTGTATGTGTATGTGCTTGTTGTATGCCACGTGTATGTTGGTCATATTTTTTGTATCTGGCTGCTGAGTCTGTGTGTCTACTTTTAAATGTATATGTTGCATATGATGCGTAAATCACAGTCGCTCCCTCAGGTGGGTTGAGTTCAGGCACACACCCGTCTTCATTAATACCCCCCTCCACTCTGGCTCGGACCCCCCACCCCCCACCCTCCCACCTCCTCCTCCCACCTCCTCCTCCCTCACAGGGCCTTATCTCAGCTCAAACCGTGGTGCTGGCAGACGGGACAGGCCACTGGCTGATAGCGATTGTTTATCCCACGGTGCGAAATTGCTGATCTGTCTTCTGCTTTTCCCTGACAGCTAGATGTTCATCTTTTTCTCTCTCTCCCCCTCTCTCTCGCCCCACAGATACAGATATTGGCACCTATCAGTACTACGATAAAGGAGAGCCAGGTAAATAGTGTTTATATTGGATGTGTGTTTGTGTTTAAGATAAGTTGCATTTGCCTTGTTTTTGGATTGTATGTGATTTTCTCATATATGAAGAAGGGCTTTCTGCCCCTCCCAAGCTTACATAAGCTGTAAACACACACGCTGACACACAAATTATTGGCCCAGCATATTGCAGTGTCTGACATCCGTTACCCACACATGCACTTGTCTACACAGAGACCATTAGTATGAAGGATTTACACCCTAAAACCTTTATATACACAAAACATAAACATAAACATACGTACATACGCACGTACGCACACACACACAGGTTCCATTTCTCCCCTTTTTACACTCCCTGTGTTGCTGTTGACCTGGGGTCCTGACACACAGCGATAGGGAAACTAAATTGTTGACTTTCCCCTAGATCACATAGCAAGAGGCCACATGTCGTCCAGCCTCATATTGCCTCAGGCCAGGAGGCTTCGCTTACCATTAGGAAGCGCTCAAATCACTCCCCCGCGGTCATAGCAGTGCAGAGGCACACTGTCTCCTGCTGCGCTTTTCTATTTCTATGTGTGTGTATTAAATTTTTTAAAGAAAATTTTTGCACATTGTAAGCATTTTTTTAAATCTCACAGTAAGTGGCCTGAAGAGAGTGATGCTACATGGTTTGGCTTCATCTATGTGTCACTCCTTGAATTTGTTATCCCCTCTTTTTTGTCCAACATTTTACTTATATTGTATCAATGTAAAAAGAATGTAATCAATAGTGCATTGCAATACATATTGGGGCCCGACTGATACATGTCAGTTAGCTGATGTTATCACCCGATATTGGTAGGTATCGGCATATATCTTCTCCGGTATGCACCGATATTAAGACTGTTTTTTAAGGCCATAAAAATGTCTGGCCTGTTGATTTTAAATGT
>JAQLOL010000003.1:23809538-23820221 GCA_029783665.1 Naso thynnoides
ATAGTTTTGACCAGTCACTGAAACCAATAACCAGTAGAAAGCTACTTACTAGAGGCCTCTCTCTCTCTGTCTCTCTCTCTCTGTCTCTCTCTCTCTGTCTCTCTCTCTCTCCTTGTCCCTCTTTCTGTGTCTCTGCTCTCTTTGCATCTTTCTCTCCTTGTCTCCACCTCCTCTCTCTACTTTCTTCTCTCAGCTCACTTGCATTCCCACCCTCTCTCATCATCTTTTGAGCATTTTTCTTTCTGTCTGTCTCTCTCTTTTTGTCTGTCTCCCTCTCTCTCTCTGTCTGTCTTTCACATCCCTTTACTCACTCGCTCACTCCCTTTCTTGACCTTATTCATCATTTTTCTACTTTATGCTCTCAGAACCAGGAAATATAGTGCGTGCACAAGCCACAATATACTCTGGAGTTCACAGGCAAAAAAAAGCTTTACTTTTATGAATATTAAAATGATGCATGCATGCTGTATTTCAGAAGTCCTTTTGCTACAAGCTTTGAGAGACTGGCTGTCATTTTGGGCTATTAAAATATGGTTTTATTACATTATTCATGTAGCACTTTGTAAAACAGGGGTTCAAATTGTGCCTTAAAAACAATAAAAGAGTTGGAGATGTTCTGAACAGCCTCAATCAGTGCTGTAAGAACAATGGGTGGAAAACTTTCCTTTCATACTCCTCATGGACATCTGTTTTTTTACAGTAAAGTTTTTGGGATGTACAGTACATCCAGAATTCTACCAACTGAACGTGAGACTAATCTGTTTTATCGAGAATATAATAAAATCCCTAGAGACTTGTTACTTTCTCACAAGGAAATGCCATTTGTGGAATGCAGTGCTGGGGTGAAAATATACGCTCATCATTAAATTAATTCAATTTTAGCTTAAAATACAGAAAATATCCAAGTGTGATCAAGATCACGTAAGCTTTTAGCATTGAGTGAACTTTGGACATGGCTAGAAAATGTGTTGTCTTTCCACTGCACATGTTCTTTGTGTCTGAAAAAAAGAAACAAGATCAAACACAAATTGGTCTTAAACTTTTGTAATATTGGCTGTTGCAGGTTGAACTAGGCCATGCAGTGTTTACACGTTGCCTCTGAGCTGTAGCTAAAACTGTCCTCCTTCTCCTTCCCTCGGAGGGTCACCTATCAGGGGAGGCAGAGCTGAATCAGCTGCACCTCATCCCCAATGGTGCCACGGTAGCATGCTGGCACAGCGGGCAGCAGGCACTAGGAAGCCGGGCATGGGATGAAAAGCCGAGAGGATGAGATGTGGTTGGGGGGGGTCAAGGTTTGAGGAATTGAAGTATGTCTTGTGATTCCTGTGACAGCATTCTGTTGGATGGACTCAATGGACCCTTGCCTGCTATGCGTTTGTGTGCAAGTTTATTTAATACATGTGTCACTTTGTCCCTGCAGAAATGTAGCTGTCCAGAGAACCGCACCCTCCCAGCGATACCCCACCCCTTACATGAATTCAGCCCCTCATGCCTGCTGCCTCAAATAAACACACACATACACACACAAACACACTCAGCACCCACCCCCTGGGGTGCAGCAGGAGCTAGCTCTGGGGGATTATGGAGAGGGAAAAAAAGCTTTCAGGAGGACAGTCATCTGCTTCTCTCCTGCTGTAGACCACGGGCAGGCAAAAAAAACCTCCTCTCTTCCTTCCTCTAAGTCCCTTTTTGGCAATGCCTGCCAAAAAACTGGGCCGGGCAGCTTTGTGAAAGGAAGGCAGGCAGGCAGCAGATTCCACTTTCTGTCTGCACGGCGAAAAGAAATGGGCTCATTTAGCCAAAGCTGCCACGGTCAATGCAGGGCCCTGATAGAGGCTTTGCTAAGGTGAAATCCCTCCTAAAAAGCTCTTTTAGTGACTGTGGAACTGTTGGGCTGCTGTTTAGCACAGGCAGTTGTCTCCTGTCATCCACCTACTGTTCCCCGTTCCTTGTGGGTGTTTTATCGACAGTACCACCCGTGACGCGGCCTATCTCCTTCAGTGTCAGTACGTGCTTGCTTAGCGGGGCCATTGTGCCCACCCCCATCAACTGGTTGTTTATTCAGGAAGGAATAATCTGAATGCTGGGATTTGACCATCGGTCTAATAATTCCAAGCTTTCTGCATGTATCATCCTCTTAATATTGAAAAGGTCTCGTTTCTTGTCATTCACTGTGTCTGGTGTTGAGCTCTTGGCTCCTCACACAGGTAAGGTAAACAGAGGGGGTTGTTTATCGCTGGGTGCTGGGTGCCAAGCCGTGGCATGCTCAGGGAGAAGATGTTGTTGACCTTGAGTTAAAATGGGGCTCTTATCATTAGCCGGCTTGATTGACAGCCATGTGTTTATGAGCAGAGTGGAAGGCTCTATTTCTTCCATCTCCAGGGGGTTTGGGTCTGCTGCCATGGTATGACTCATTTCTCTGTCTGTGTGTTTCTTTCACATGCTCTCTCTCTCCTTCCTTATCCTTCTTTATTCAAAACAGGTTAGTTCATTAACTTTACTGGCACAAATTGGCACCTTCGTATTTCTAGAAGAACTTGTTTAAACGAAGAAATTGGAACATGAAGTTCGACCTATGTTGTTTATGCAATGTTTAGTGACACATAAACCTTCCTCCTTCCACTACAGATAGAAATGAAGACAGAGCATATGAAAGATAACAACAAATCCAGTTTTGTCCATGGTCTTCTTTTGAGCTTTTTTGCTCTGTAGTGGAGAAATTCCCCGTTCAAAGTTCCCTGTAATCTTAATGTTTCCCAATATAGGTGCATGAGAATCTCCTTAATGCTGTAGGTCAATGTAATGCCCATCGCTTAGCAATTTTTTAACTTATTAATTCAGATTTTGTCATCATCAGTTTGCTACAGAATGTCTGATGGATAATTGAAGCCCATGAAAAGTCAAAGGATCACCCAAGTTATTACAGTTTAACAGAAAGCATGAGTAAATGTACCAAATTTCATGTTATTTGTTGAGATATTTTAATTAAAAATGCAAATTTCTGCTTTGTGGTGCTAGAGGGAATGTTTGGTGAACATCTAAGATCACCTAAGAGCAATCTTCTAAACATTATGGATGAAATATGGATCAAAAATGTCTCATAGCTGCTGATCCTAAATTGATTTAGAATCTAGGAAGTTACTCCAGCCTGCATTTAGTGGCATATTCAGCAAGATTTTAAGCTCAGTAAGTTGATGTTTCTAGAACTGAATAGAATAAGTAAATGCTTTAAAATAAGAGTACATTGCTTGAAACATCCTTGTTGCAAGTGTCAAAAAAACAAATGTTGTTCTTCTTGTTGTCCTACCCAGAGATTAGAAAACTGTTTATACAGGATGTGTTATTGTGTATCGTTAGATTAGATCAAATTTATAGGGATGATGTTTAAGTGTGCTTCAGTCTCTGAGATCTTTTTCTTATCTACATTTTCTTACTTTCAAAAGGTCCTCAGCTCTGTGCGCACAGAAGGCAATCCTCTGGACTGCCGCTTCAGCCAGCTCCAGCCCTACCAGCTGCTAACGGTCGAGCCACCTGCAGGACCTCTGGGATTCAGAGAGGAGTCCTGGGCCAACACTTGTGTGTACGAATGTGTGCGAGAGCGCCTGCACCGCCTGTCCGTCACCCGCATCCCACTACCGTCCCATCCTGTCACTTGCTCTCGTCACCCCTGTGAGAGCACACTTCTCCTGGGCTTAAGTGATTCCTCCCTGGTCTTGTATGACCAGCGACGGGGGGTCTCTCTCTTGGCCTCCTGTCCTGTGCCACCCACCCTCCTCGCGTGGCACCCTGCTGGGGCTGTGGTCATGGTTGGGGGAGGACAGGGAGAACTGATGTGCTTTGATGTGGGCTTGGCACCTGTAAGTGTGGCACTGGTAGCAGAAGAGGTAGCTTCAGCTGCCACGCTAAGACTAGATCTGCACCTGCGCGGCTTTGGAGGCCTGGAGGGGCTGCAGTGGGGAAGAAGCCTGGAAGGAGGCCCTGAGGGGACGGATGTCCTGATGCTGACCTTTCATGGAGGACCACTGGCGGCATTAAGATTCAGACTAGGTGGGTAAATAAAGATTCATAATGCAATTTTGAAAAAACAAATGGCTGCAGTCTTATAAAATGACAAATATCAAAAAAATAAAGGAGTTGGAATATTTGTGGAGTAGTGACCATAACTCAACAACACTCAAGGCTGCATCTAACAGTTAATCTGTCAGTTATGTATAAGATGTCAAAAAACAGAAATCTTAAAGTGACGTCTTTAGTCCCATTGATTAGTCCAACCAATGCCTCAAAAACTCAAAAAAAGAGTTCTGAGAAACTTGAGAGAAGGTTTGGTGACTTACACAGATAGTGTAAATTGTATTGATCAATTTTTCCATTAATTGATTAATGGCCTGGTTCAGGAGCGCTAGAAGTTCAATACTTGGAGCAAACTTGCACTCCTTTGAACAGAATCTCTATGTCACAGATTAACATCTAGACCTGGATATAATGATGTATGTTTAAAGTCTGTGAGTCTCAGTACAACTACATTCTAATATATAATACTGCTGTCTTAGAGTCATGCAGTTGTACTACTTTGACTTTAAAAAACAAACACTGCTTCAGGAACAGGCTATACCAATGCAGGCTGTGCGAGACGACCAAAACAGAATGTGATCACTGGGCAACATTTTCTGACGTATGCTCAATTGAAAACAGTACAAAGAAAATATATTTAATGTTCTGCCTCATCAACTTAATTTATTTTTGAAAATAATTGCTTATTCTGACTTTGATACCAGCAGCGTGTTTCAAACAAGTTAGGGACAGGAGCAACAAAAGACAGAAAAGCTGTTCAGAAAACACCTGTTTTGAATATTCCACAGGTTCATTGGTCACAGGTGATAACATCATGATCTGATATGAAAGAGGAATCCCGAGTCATTTGCAAGCAAGGATGGAAAGAGGTTCATCACTTGGTGAAACACGACAGTATAAAGAATGTTACTAAATGGGCTCATGGAAATGGGAACAAGCTGTTTTCTGCAAACACAGTTAGTTTGTAAATGATTATATCCCGTTATATTTAGGTTTGCAGTGTCTCAACTTTTTTGGACTCATGTTTTTAATGTAAAATAGTTGACACACCTTCCTCTCGGTCATTGTCACCTCTTCCTAATGACGGCACCTTCCTCCCCTCAGAGAGTTCCCCCAGTTTTGGATCTGACTCTGTATCTGAACCCCGCTGTGTAAATATGGCTGCTGAACGAGTCGACCTCTTCACTGCCGAGGGAAGTTAATTTGTTGACGGGCGGGAAGGTTAGCAGGAGTCACACTCTCAGAGGTCATTCAATAATCGCCCCGGGGCAAGAGCCCCCCCGGTGCATTCTGGGATGCATTTTTCCGATAAATCGTTTACAGTGGCTGTGCGGTCCCTCAGGGCCCCCAGATAAAGTTTGCCAATCAAAATTTTTCCGAAGCAGCCACCTTACCCTCTAACACACGCATATACACAAACACACACACACACACACACACACGTTCAGCGTCTTTAATTGTGACTTTGGAGAGAAGATGTGACAGTGGCATGCAGCGCTCTGCTGAAGTTTGAAAGCAGGAGTGTGGGGGTGGATGGAGGAAGATTGTGTGCATGTGAGTGTGTTTGGGAGTGTGTGTATGACTGTGTGTATTCAACTGCATTAGCCTGTGTGTGCAGGGAAAGGGGAGGGTGTCTTCCAACAATAGCTTCCCCTCCTCTGATCGCCTGCCAATGTTTTGATGAAGAAAGTCACTGCACGTCTTTTCTCCATGATTATTCTTTCCCCCACACGTGTGTGTATTCTTCTATTTCTGTGCAACTATGCACATGCGCACACACACACACACACACACACACACACACACACACACACACACTCTCTCCAACTCATTTGTTTGTTTGCTTGCGCTCCTTCTCTGTATTTACTTGTTTCATAAGGCCCGCTACATTACAGGAGGAGTGAGTCGGGAGGCGGCGAGGAAGAAAGACTTGGCCAAGCTCCAAGTTTTCTTTTTTCCATATGAGGCAGCCCTCCCTGGTGCCCCACCACCACCCCTACCCTCCTGCCTGCACTGAGTTATCTCATCTGGGCACACGTTGGCCGCGGCTGGGCCTGTTCTGGTACAGGCTGTGCAAGGGCAGACCAGGGAACACGCTGCACAACACACAAGGAAATTGTCCTTTTTTGCAGGGAATTTAGTCAAATATTGTCAATGTTAAAGGAAGAATTACATAAAATGAACAGAGCTAAGAGAGAGTGTGAGAGCCCAAGAAGATGTATCCTTTTTCCATATTTATCTTGGTTACATACTAAAGAAAAAAAATTGACTCAGCAGGCGTCATAATAACAGAAAGGCGAGTTCTCTCTTTCACTGCGTAAGCTGATGCTTGCTTATTGCTAATTTGGAGGCAGAGCTGATTTCTTAAGCATTTTCTAAAGCCCAGACTGTTCAAGGCAACAGTTTTAACCAAACAGAATTAAATAATTAGTTTGGCAGCTTATATTGAGTGTTATCATGACTCTAATCTGACTCTGATCTCTAATTTTTAGCTTTTTTTGAATTTCTGAAAACTACACGAACTGTACAAAATGAAAACTAACTGATCTATTGAATGATTGTCCACAATTTAGCAGCTTTAACGGCCAATTCTGTCATATTTTAGAAGATTTAAATATCCAGCTGTTATTATTATTTTGAAGAATTGAAGTCATTTGGCTCCATTTTTATACCAGTGCAAAGCCGATCTAAACACAGAGTGTAATGCGGTGTTGTGCAGGTTTTTTTGTGTTTTTTTTCTGCTCTCATGTCGAGTTACTGAGATGTTTTTTGTCACATAAACTCAGCCGCAACAAGATGTGTAAAACAGCACGAGGTGTGCATCGGTAGACAACCCTGAGAAAAAGAACCTCTTGTCTATAGTTTTGTCCTGAAGTCATCTTGTCATGTAAATGCTGATTCTTTGTAACTTTTTGTTCCTGCTGCTGCTCTGTGTTGCTGGACCAAGCAGGTCCAATAAGTTAGCATGAACAGGTGCGGCGGAGAACTGACTTGTCTTTGCCACTGCAGTGTTTAATTGTGTCTGCACAAAGTTGGCTTGGAGAGACGATAACACCCAGCTCAAGAACCCTCGCACACACAAACACACACATGCACACAGAAACATAGAAACACACAAACTCGAACAAACTACACCACACTCAGCTGATGTATGAGCCACATTAGCCTTCTCTTTAGGGGATTTGGGGGCTTGCTAATTGTTAGCTTGTCATTTTAATTGGTCGCACCACTCCCCAAGACACTCACACACACACACACACAACTTCTTATTAATTAGACAAGAGTCAGTGGTGACTTTGCCTGCTTGCAGTCTGGCCCATTGACAGTGCAGCTGACTGTGATCACCTACGCTGTCCAGAACCACAGAACCACACAGCTAGCTGTGTTCAGACTTAGGTCAGTGAGTGTCTGACCTTAACCACATCGTATTCGTCAACAAACCAGTTTCTTTATGGAAACATACATCTGAGTTTGGTGCTTTGGCTCTGCTCTCCTTTACCAAAGCAAGCTAACTTTCGTCGGCTGTTGCACCATTGTGATCAAATGACAATGGGCCATAGTCACCTCTGGCATTCAACACCTTCACTTCTGGGATATGTGCTAAAGTACATTGTAGTGCACATAAAAACAGTCACGTTGCCCTTTTACACACAGAACGAGACACCGCGACTAACGGGAAGAGTACAAAACCATTCATCCATTATTCAGCGGCAAACCTAATGTGCTGACACACACAGTGTTGTACAGAATGTTTAAACATTTGTATCAACATTTAAAATCTCAACTAATTCTAAGCAAAACTCTTCCAAATTTAAATAAAAGAAAATGAAAATTTAAAAAAGCACATTTTAATTTTATTAAACAGCTGTCGCAAGAATTTTTTCCTGTTTTTTTTTTTTGTTTGTTTGTTTGTTTTTTCTTGTTCAAATTATTTTGTGGTGTTTTCTCCATCATTGATGCTGGATGTCTAGGCTCCTTCAGTTCTGCTGTATATTAGTTTTTGGTAAAAACATCTGGTAATAAGATTGTACAGGAGGAGCTTCATATATAAACGTTACATAATTTCTTCCATCTATGTAGTCGTCACAGATAACTCTTATTTACGTCTATATTTTGATTGTTTTTAATTCTCTCTTTGCTGTTGATTTAGTTCATATGAACATAAACTGAAACTAAACTCGATGTGACAGGAGCTCTGACTGGAGGCCACATGGGCCCAGGGGAGCTGCTGCAGCAGCGGCTGCGTTGTGGTCAGGTCAGAGAGGCACTGGGCATCTTGGAGGCCATGGACTGGAGCACCATGGGACATGAGTGCTACCGAGGCCTGAGCGCCATCACCAACCACCTGCTGAGGCTTGAGCTGAATGCAGAGAGAGAGGGTGAGTCACTGAGTCAGACACACAGTTATTTACTGGAGTTTTTTTTACAGTCATTTTAGAGCAATCTCAGTTTGTAAATCAAACCTCAAAACTCACACTCAACTGGTTGTATTTTGTTTGTAGTTTTCTGGCTGTAACATTAGAGTAAGTCTAAGTTAACTTTTATATCTTTTTGTATGTTTTGCTCATTATTGGGACACAGAAATGCCGGATACAGACTAATGATACAGGAAAGGTTTACCGTAAAAGGAACAAACTGAAGACAAACATACACACAAGGAAAAAACAGGAGATGTAGAGAAAAAAAATTTTACTCCACTATTTTATTTACTGACATACATCGAATAAAAAGCATGAATGTTATTTTTATTTGCTTGTTTCATTGTATGCGTCTCCATTTTGTCTGTAGCCCAGCTGGAAGCAGCTCTGGGTGTGTTTTACGCCCCACTTGCCCCTCACTCTGACATTGTGGTACTCGAGTACAGGGAGCCAGTCAAGAAGTACGCCCGTCGCTTTTTTCTCCACCTCCTCAGGTAACACCACCGACTGTGGTCCTGTTATCATCTTCTGATGCAGAAATTTATTTTGCATAACTTTTCAGGAGGTCAAAGGTCAAAGCTAGCTATATTTATGTAGTGCTCTTGGATTTAAATGCATTTAAATAAACAGCCTGTTTCTCAATCAGGCCACAGATTAGTACTGTAATTAAAATGTAAATCACTATTTTTAAGGCATTATTCCATTTATCAACAGTGGTTGCAGAATCAGAAAAACAAATGTTGTCCAGAAAATATATTTTATTAAAGATACAATTTATTACCGCTTGTTTCTGCTCTCTATCCCTATTTTAAACGTTCTAAGGAGGAGATAGCTTTTAAATTTCCTTACACACACACACAGATGCAGCTTTGAGTCATTCATAAGGCAAAGCGCCTCACATGTACCTGTTTATTCTGTTGTTTCATTTTCCCTTCTGCCATGAGAGCCTTTTGAAATGCCTGTTTGACTGAAATAGACCCTGTTGTTCCCACACACTGCTGCTTACTGCTCTCCATCGTGCAATTACCTCCTGTTTCCTCTTTCTTTCTCTTCCACTGTAGCAGAGCTGGCGCAGTGTTTGGCATCCCTCCTCCTCTCCTCTCTTATCACCTACCTGCATTCTTTTTCTCTCCATCAACATCAAATGACGGGAGCCCCCCGCACCTCCTCTCCCTGCTTGTGTTTGTTTGTTTCATGTTGGCTCCAGACAGGGAAAGTTGAGGTGTTTTGTGCAGGGAGATACCGCGCTCTCTCTCCCAGCTTTAATTCTGGATAATAGGAAGAGGACCTGCTACTCTCAGTTCAATTATTGACAGTTTTTATGCAGAGGTGTGTGTGGGTGGGTGTGTGAGGATGAAGGTGTGTGTCTATGTGCAGACCATAGGAGGGAGGAAATATGTACTAATGATCACCCATGCAAATTCATTCAAAGTGTGCTTTGAATGAACAGATGATTGTTTTTCTCTTTAGTCGGGATGTTGCTCTTTAACTGTCTCCACTTTCTCTGCAGACACCAGCGCTTTGAGAAGGCCTTCCTCCTCGCTGTGGATTTAGAAGCCGGCGATTTATTCATGGTGAGTGGAAAGTAAATTTCACCTAAATTGCTTTCTTGAAAAAAAAAAAAAAGATACACACACCTTTGTAAAAAGGTTGCCAAAATTAAAGTAAAATCCACCATGGGAACATTTTAAGTTAGTTCATCCAGGAATTTCTATTTTAACACAAATGAGCAGCTAATAAAATTGAAATTAATGAGGCTGTTCAGTCCTTTTTGTTTGCATTACATTCAGCACCGTCAAACCTGCAGCAAACTCTCACTGTCAGTAGCCACAAGCGCTAAGATGTTATTTTCTCATAATGAGCAAGTGTCCATTTTATCAAAAAGCTTAAATCACTTAAATAATTCATCATTTTTAATAGTTAATCAATTCACCCATTTTCTACCACCCATCCAGGTCCAAGTTTCTGTATTTCAATGGATTATATACTGCTGGGAAGAAGTAAAATGTGTTATAATAATAAATCATTTTTGCCCATACAGTCCCTAATGGTTTTCCATCATACATTAATACTTTGGCAAAGACAGTTGTAAATTACAGTCTGTATGGGGATAAAAAAAATTAACTTGATGAACCCTGTGAAAGCCAAACACAGACAGTATGTCCACCTCTTCAAGGTACTGCGAGAGTACTGG
>JAQLOL010000003.1:23851295-23871646 GCA_029783665.1 Naso thynnoides
TATATATTATAAACAGTTTAGAGATTTCATTTTTACATTTAAAACAAAAGTTATTTAGAAGCAAAATCAAAGTCAGCTACAAATAATACCTGAACTGTCTGAACTGAGAGGTTGGAATGACTGCAAAATGACAAAACAAGATCATAGCTTTTTCAAAGTGAAGCAAAAACATCTTAGGCCACGTTAACACGGGAGAAGCCCTGCTAAAAAACAGAATGGTCTTTCCTTTGTGTCTTCAAAATATGTTTGCATTTACTCGAACAACCCAAAGCACTGTAGTATGCATGCCTGGCCAGTAGTCAGAGGTCTAAGTTTGTAATGACATAGGCTACTGTCAGAGCTGCCAAAGTTCTTTACTTCCTGTTGCTGCTCAGCGTTAAGCAGCCACAAATTAAAGAAATTCAGCTGTAGAATAACTTCTAAAATTACGCTACAAACACTTAAATTCACCTCAATAGACTGCCATCATATTGACCTGCTTTCGGTGCACTGTGGATTGTTTAAAGAGAGTCTGGTAGTGGCTAGAGCGGAATGTATTGACTTGTGCTAGCATTAGCATTAGCTTTGTCACCGCAAAGGAAGTGTTTTGTTTGATTTGAAAACTTGCGCCGTGTAAACTGCCCCTCAAGCTGCCCCTGGTGTCTGACTGCAGTACAGACCGTAAATCCTTTCCCCTCTGTATTAGCAAATAGAAAATGGGCTAAACTGAAAAATGAAAGCATACATCACATGAATTTCACCAAAAGGTGGTAACTGTCTTTTAACATATATTTTTGTGTGCTTAACGTCCTGATGAGTTTTGTTTTAATAAGTTATTGGATGCTAAAACTGGGTCACATCATGATTGACGGGCAACCCTACCCTGTGACTGAGTCAGGCCACTATGTGTGGTAGTGCGGCTCCATCTGCCAATCACTACTGTGCACACTCTGGTCCCAAATGATGTCAACAGCACAAGCTGGAAGCGCCTGTATCAGGGATACATTGATTTTGTTATTGTACGTTTAGAGGAAGTGATGCATTGTCCACCTTTTTTTTTTACTGTGATGATCGTCCCAACTTGAATATCAACTGGATTGATTGTATGGAATTTTGTACAGTATTTTGATCACATTAAATGAATTCTCATTACTTTCACTTTTGTGATCCCCTGACTTTTCCTCTTGTGGCAACATGAGGTTCAGATATGTGGTGTTACGGCTAACTGGAACCACCAAAAAAAACAGTCGCGGTGGGCTAAACGTGGGAGATAATCGTTGACGTGCACATCAAACTCCATTCTCGCTTCCGAGGCGCTTTTAAGACCTTTATTTCTATCTCACGTAACATACAGAAGCTTCAATACAATGTGATACGATGGTGTAGCGGTCAAGAGAAAATTTCAATCCTGACGCTCACCCCACGCCATGTTCAAACGCCAGCAGAGGAGACCAGGTGAGTGCAATTACAAGTAACCACGGATCACATACCCACACTGACACCCCAAATTTTATTTTGTTCAATTCACATGCATGCAAAATTCCCATCAGCTTCAGCTACATTTTGTGTCTAGTAGTAACTACCAAATATTTACATGCTACATGCTAAACTAAGGTGGTAAACATGGGGAACATTGTACCCACTAACCTTCCTCATCTAAGCATAGTCATTTTCCATGTTTCAATAAACATATTTGATGCGCATTTCAAAACATCCCAATAGAAATGCTAAATTAAAAATCTGAAAAAAAGCTAAATAAATTAAAAAAAACAACAACTATACTTTACAGTCTAGTTTATTTGCTCCAGACCAGTTGCTGGGAAAACTCCTAATTCACATTTTCTGTTTTGCGAGATTTCAAAAGTTCACTTAAAATTTGTTTTATAATTAGTGGAAACATGGCTGTTGTGAGCCTGTGAGCAGCCAGAAAAACTGAATATCTAAATCATTAATGATGTTATTTCTAATTGTATTAATTTGGAAAACTGTGTTGTTGGTATTTATTCAGCAAAAATATATCTGAATGATTCGAATGTTATGCTCATTTCATGGCTCATTTATTTAACAGTTCGTTATTTTGTCCAAATTATTTTCAATGTTTTCTTGTGCTCATTCCCAGCACTCACAGCCTTGAAACAGTGGCAGATAAATCAGGCCATTCCAGACCATTTTGTATGTTTATTAAATCTCCCTCTCTGTTTCCTGGCCTGCACCATTAACTATTGTTGAGTATTGCAAAATAATTTTCTCCATATCCTTATTGAGCAGTGGCCTTTAGTGCGTCTAATTCTCAGAATGCTTGTTAACACAGAGAGCCAGCTAATGGTCCTGGAGAGCACTAGCACATCTATTAACATTAGCAAAAACTAATTGCCGAGATAATAAGCCTGGTGGCAGGAAATGAGACAATGTTTGTGTGGGGCGATGATCACAAATGCCACAAACATTACTAAAGGGCCTAGCACTGTGTTTTTATGCATGTGCAGATGCAGGTATATTTTGTTTGTCCTAAAGGTAAAAATGAACAAGACTAGGTGAAAACCTAGTATATGGCTGAACTGCACGTGGGTAAAGCAGTGAATGTGGTTAATGGTAGCAGATTAGCTACCATGGCAGAGCTAAGCAAGGTTAGGGTTAACCCTAGCACTAACCATAACCAAATATAATGCATAATAAGAGTTTTCATAATGCTTTATAATGTCTTATATATGTTCATTATGTGTTATAATGCATTATAAAGACAGGCTTCATAGAAAGTGTTACCAAAAGTACTTCCTCAAGTGCGATTTTGTTTGGTTTTTTTTCAAGGTGATTTTTAATTGTACTTCAATTTACATGTCCAGTTTTATCTGAAACTCCTGGCAGGGGAAGTAAAATACATAAGCTAATCTTACAAAAATGTGCGCTAATAATATTTAAATTGGGAAATATTAAAAGGGGAACTTTAAATCTGTTTTTATATGCGACAGTAACAAACATCCAACTGACAACATGTAATGGTGGTTTAACTGATGCCAGGAGAAGTTTGGGGGCCCAAAATCCTAATCTTGCCCAGGGCCCCAAAATGTCTAAGACTGGCCCTGCTGTGACAGGCTGTCAGCAGCTGCAGGAGAAGAAACTCCATTGTTTGCTGGGTTAGCTTAGGGCTGCTGAGAAGGATGCTGCACACTTTACTTTCCCGTGACTTTACTCTCTGTGACTGAGTGGAGATGTATTTTTTTCCCCATCACACACTGGATTCTAACAGACAGAGTGACAGCTGATTGACATGAGGAGTCCAGCGCAGGTTGAACATGCAGCAATCAGGCAATAAAGGCGACGTCTCCTGTATGAATCTCTGAATCTCCCTCGTGATGCTGCGTGTTCATAGACTTTGATTATGTGGTCATGGGTCATCTCCACTTCCCGTCCAGGCTCCAAAGAGAGCAGCACGGGCCCTGTGGGTAAAAGTACTAACGCGTTTAATAATAACGGTGTATTTAGTAAGTAAACAGATCAGCTGACTGATCCGAAATGTTGTGTTTGCTTTAGACATTTTGTATTGCTGTGGCAGTCTCAGCAAAACGTTACCAGCAGAAATGCTGCTTCATGCGATGAAGCACTGTCCTCCTTTGTTCTTCTGTCCGTGGACCTTGCGGGTAAAATTATGAACACATGTAATAACTTTGTGGGAGAGCATCAGCTGATTGATCAGAATGTTTTGTTTGCATTGAGATCATCACCTGCTGTGCTGAAGAGGGCTCCATTTCCGCGATATATGGAGGCAGTCACTCACTCACTCACTCACAGACAAATGCAATGTATGGGCTGGCCTCGCTTTGCAGTCCAGCCAAAAACAAAACAACTGATGGTTTAAATTGAACAAACCAACCAACTTCACTTACAAACCAACTAGATCAACTAGAACAACAAGATAAACCAACGACACAAAAAAGAGAAAAAATCTATATGTCTTGCAACTAGAAAACACTTCTTTTCAAGTACAGTTACGCTACAAAATTCAGCACAAAAGCAAAAAAAGCCCATGCAGCATTAATAAACGGAAATATTCAAGGATATGCACAAGAAATAATGACTTTTTTCTTGGCTCATGACCTCATTTTCTCCCTAATTTCATTGAAACCTTTCAGTGAAACAACAGCTACTGGCAATGCACTTTACCTTTTTATTTTTTTCATACACTGTGTGTTTGGTGATTTATTATTGTTTTAGCACATAAAACTTCCACCTCAATAACTTTCAATATTGGACAACTCTGGCTTTAAATAACATTAGCTTCTGTATAGGCTCTGTATAATTATGTATGTTCATTATTAAATTTATTGAGTAAGAAATGCAACTTTTCCTTCTGGTCTTATTCTCACTAACTTACATCTTTTTCTTGCTTTACAAACGTTTAATTCATCGCTAATGCAAAAAAAGTACCTGTTGTTTGAACATTGTTTTTCTGGGATATGCAGGAATTTTCACACTATGGTTAACAACTATGCACGAGTATATTTTTAAATTAAGCAGGAATAAAATATTTGCTTAGGTCTTGTTCTTACCTAGAACCGTAAGGTAGGCTTTGGCTGTTCTGACCGGCATGGTGAAGAGAGAACAGGTGTACATGCCTTCGTCAGACAGTGTGACATCACTGATGCTGATGGTCAACTCCGACGAGGATGCATGCACCAGCTCAATCCTGTTGTCCCTTAAAGCTGACAGAGAGACAGATGGAAACAGACAAAGAGTTAGCAAACATTACAAACTGTTTAAATACAAGCAAACTGAAGCGATGAGGGCTGTAACAGCAGTGTTCCAATTATCCCTCTGCATTTTACATCGCTGTAAAGCAGAGACAGTACAGAGATTGATGTCCATTTTATACAGTTCATGTCAATTGGGGAACACTGTTCACACATACAATTAAAAAGTGGGAATAAAAGAGAGACAGAGTCGAAGAGGCACACTGAAAAACATTAATGAATGCAAGAAGGTAGTAGTAGGAAGAAGCAAAACAAAAAGACAGATCAGCGGTATGTTAATATTTTGCTGTTCCTCTGTTACATGATACTGAGCATGTGCCCACTGTTGACAAAACAACAGCAGAGTGCATCTTAATCACACGTGCATTAGTCTTAACCAACTGTTATGCTACAAACATGCCAGGCATCACAGCATTACTCCAAAAAATGGACAATTTAGCTTTGGGTATTTATTTTTTACAAATATGCTAATTGAACTGTTCTTTAACTATAGCTGCTTCCACTACGTGGTGGTATGGTATGCTTAGAAGCAATGCTCAGAAGCACTTTTGCTGGTTTTAAATGCATACACAGTCAAACGTTGCATTGAAATGTGACCTCAGTACTGAATTTTCTGAGGAATCAAAAAACAAAAGCATCAGTCCTCTACGGTGAACCAAACTCATACAGTCTTCTCTGCTGGACACACTTGCAGACATTTTACTTATATGAAAATGTAATCTTCCAAAAGACATAACAGGAATAGAAATCAATACTGCAATAACAGGCTGAGAAAGAGGCCTAATGAGAATTTGGCAAGATGTGAGACTTGAAATAGATCTGCAGAGATTGGAAAGCTTGTCAAAAGAGACTCAGCTGTCCTCCAAGTGGATATCGCACCTGTGATATATTGTGAGGACACACTATGATTTCAGAAAGGGACGACACCTTGAAAATGACATGATTCATACCTGTTCCATCCAAGGGGATCATTGTCATATTCAAAACACAAGTGCACAAAAGGTTTACACTGGGAAAAAAGACCACAAGGATTGTTGAGAGTGCAGAACACTTCATTCATTCAGTTTTGGTGGCCTTGGCTGCTTAAGAGATTCATTCAAGGCTTCCTTTTGCAAGTAGAACACCTTTCTTCAAACTTTATTTAACATGAGCAGCCAAGGCTACTTTGCTTTCACTCTTCATCAAAGTGACTTGGAGCGCACCTCTTCAAGTGCAGGGTACGTGTGTGTTTACATGTTTGGGCTTAGCAGAAAAGAGGCTTGTATTTTTTTGCAAGAGTGTTTACATTTTCTCTCATGTGAGGCCACATGAAAGAATGTTCTTATTTTATGGTAATTTTTGTAGAAAACATAAAAAAGTAGAGCACCCTGGTTTGGTAGCCTCTCTATAGAGATCTGAGGAGTAACGACGATTAGAGAGTCTGTTTGTAGAGCACCTTAGAGAGTGTCTGGCTGAAGGGTGAGAAAAGACACTCAAGGTAACCAAAGTGCTGAAACTGTGATTTAATATTGCAAAGCTTTAAAGCAAGGGTAGGCAGTTTATTTTTTGGTGTCATCGGGCAAAAAATCTATTATAAACTTTCAGCATATTGTATTTCAGGTGGTCTGTAAGAACACTACACATCTGCACATCTCCTTGGCTCTGTATTCAGATTTTAACATAAAAAGACATTTTGGAGAGCATGTGTTCCTATTGGCTGCTTTACACTAGGCTTCTTGGCGACAGGTGATTCTGCTACGAGCTGACTGGCTGTTGAAACTGGTAATGTGCCTTATGCTCCAAAACTGGCCTCTGGCTACTTGACAAGCTAAGTTGCAGGTGACACCATCAGCCAACCTGAGTCGAGCTGAGACGGATCAGTTTACACCGCTGCAACTTTTACTGCAACCATTTCATCGCATCATAAATCTTTGGTGTAAACTGGCCTCAAAAGATGAGAGCTACAAGAAATGAAATAAAATGCTCGCCAGAGCAAAAACAGGGAGGGGAGGGTGCAGCAGAGTTGCTTCCTTAGGAGTCTCATGCTACAGCTAGCTTAATTTCCAGATGTTGCCTACTCCAGCTTTAAGACAGCATTTAAAACATTTTTTTCTTTTCTGGACAACTTAACTTTCTCTAACCTACGCAAATCATGTCACTTCTTTTCTCAAACTGCAATGCAATCTTGATTAGTTTATACATTATTTATAATTTATCTTGAAGTACAATATAAATTTAAAACATGTCATTTGACAAGGACATTAATGACAGTGTTTTTGAGCATGGTAACCTGTATTTTCTTGTACAGGAAAAACTGCTTTAGTGATCTGTCTTATTATTATTACGGTATAATTGGTATGTGTATTTCATACTGCATGTACAGCTTCACTTTTCACTGACTTTTATTGACTTTTTTACAACTCAGTCCAAAGGGTTTTTACGGCAAAGGGGGTATTACAGAACGAGTTTTATAAATCCACTTGATCAGTGTTACTTTACAGGTTTCTTTTCCGTGCCCGTTTGTTTTCTGTCTCTATTAAAACATCTGAACTCTTTCTCTTTGTTTGAGCAGACTACACTAGGTAGTTTGAGGAGGACCAAGCTTTGCTGCTGCATCTCATGGGCTCGTTAATGGCAGTTTGTCATAGGTGTCTAACAGACTATGTCTTTCATTAAAATCCAATGCTTTCTTTTTCCGTCATGATTTCATTATGCACGCAGCAGCAGCCAAAGGTAGCCGGCTGGAAGCTGGTGGGTCATTATGGCGGGAGGGGGGGTACAGGAAAAAACAGAGTTAACGTGGTTTCATGTACTTTTTCCATACATAATAATGTATGAAAAAACTCCCATATAAATACTTTAAATGGACTACTTGATAACTTTGAGTGAATAATTTAAACACCCTCTCTATAGGAATGCTTCTGTAACCACGATATTATAAGCTGCTTCCAATGCGCTGCCAGATTCTCAGTCCTATATTTGATTGATTGAATCAGTGCCAGCTGTGACAGTATCAGCTGTGTTTTTACCCACCTAAGGCTGTAATTTGTCAGTCACTGGTAAATGTCTAGCCCTTGAGGTGACTGTGAAAGGAGGTGTTAGGCACATGAGCTGCATTCTTTTTTTTTCTCAGCTCCCGTGTATGCATTGCCGCAATGATCACAGAACTGACAAATGTGTAGAAATGTCAGCGCGCACACTATCTCTTGTCATTCCGTCTGCCAAGGGATGGATAGCTTTGCTTTGCTGCTTTCAGGCTAAACACCTACAGTAAATGGCAGTAGAGCAGTAATCAGTTTGGCTAAACGACAGCTGCTTGCTCTCATTTATTACTGCATTTGTTCTGTACCTTCCCCTCCTTCGCAACACCGGTTATCTCTACATGCTGTGTACTGAGCCTGAGCAGGCGTGACACGTTGATATGAGCACATGACATATCTTTAGGCTTGGCACTGGCGACGGTACATTCCCGTTTCTTCGTGTTTGTGTTTGAATACACATGGCCATCAATGCAAGACCACCAAATTAGATTTAATCCAACACGCTGCCAGTTTGGTAAATGGTGAGACCTGTCCGGGAGAGATTGTGTTATCTGTCATGCAGTATGTATACATACATACATACACAGACATACGCACTTTGTTTCATCAACAAATAAACAAAGTCAAAGAATAGATTACTTGGATTGATTCTAGACAAAGAAAAGAGTGTCTTTGCCTCTGCATGTGTTTCTGTCACTCTCTCAGTTCCTCCTCTTCCTCCTACCCCCACAGACCTCATTCTGTCGACTGCGACAACTCCACTAACCTGGGAGTGTGTACAAGTTAAACAATGCTTCTTTTCAACTGTTGTCTTATTTGCTTTGGGCAAGGAAATATAAGCAGGCAAATGTCAGAAAATACATTTACTGTTGCTGGCTTGCTGGCTGTCTCGATTGCAGCTCTGTTTTCTTCCTCTCTCTCTCCTTAACAGCCCATTCTGAGAAGCAAGCTTTTGAGAAGTACACAGATTATTCTGACTTGTTGATCTACTTAAGCAAAGTAATGAGAACAGCGACCTAAAAAGCTGTGATGACATTGTATTTGCATTTAGAATGAGACAGCCTAATTGTATTTTGACTCAACTGAAGCAACATACTTGCAATACTTGGTCAATCATCACCTGCATGATACAGCAATGAATACAGATAATAATATAAGATCTCAATACTCTGTTTATATTAATTCTGAATAGTCTGAAAATGTTGATCAGAATCTGGATTTGTTTAGCAGTCACTGGCAGAGATCAGGACAGTTTACGTGCCAAGTAGAATTATCTGGATCCCCCTGTAAGGATGGATTCAGGCTGGGTTTAGAAACATAAAAAGTGTTGTATATAAGCATGAAATCTTGATATTTAGTGAGGATAATGTAGTCAAAAATACTGAAAAATGGTTTTGCTCATTTAGTCGACAACACCTTCAAAGTCCAACATCGTCAGCCTAAGTAGTGGACAGCAGATAACTGGTGCTTGTCTTTGATTTTTTTGTCTTTAAATTCTCAAAAAAAAATCAGTTTATTAGTTTCATTTAATTTAAATCAGAGATTAAAAAATGAAACTGTGTGCAAATGCAAAACTTCTGGGTGACATCAGAGAACCTAAAGACCATAGAAAATAATAGAAAGGATTGAACACATAAGAGTGCATATGAATTACCTTTTCACAAGATTTTCTGATAAAGGAACAACAAAGTCCTCCATCTGATGTAACTATTTTCCCTCTCACTTTTCCTCTCCATTGCAATGTCACCTTTGTTCTGTCAGTCTGTGCCCAGTGAAAGGCTGCACATTGACAGACAGAGAGAGCAGAGGAGAGAAATGCATCCATTGCTATTTGTCTGCAAAGGTGCTGCAGCTGTCTGCCATCCATTAGAGACCATTAGTGCCGATGGTCCCGAATGTGTTCACAGAGGACGGCTTGTTGACAACATCAAAGAGTGGCAGATTTGTATTCCACAGTAATAACTACTCATTGTATGTACAATCAAATTTTTTGCTCATTTAGCCTTACAGAGACGGAGAGCAAAGCTGCGAAGGAAGTTGCATTTCAAACATTCGATTGCCTTAATCTCAGCAGAACTAACACAGACGTGCCATGAGTTTGCTAAAGCAGATGCAGTTTGATATTCAGAAACCAAGGAGGGCTGGGAAGATTTCTCATCTTATTACAAGCGCTGATGACTGTCGGCTCAGAAGATCCATCCGCGCTGAGGTTCCCCTAAATGCAGCCATGACCGATTAGATGACAAAGAATAAATGGCCATAACTACAAAGCCACAAAACTCTGTTCCCAAACAATATGTTTAGAAAGTGACAGAGGAAAGCAACGGAGTGTCGGCTTTTTTTTAAGCAGTC
Organism: Naso thynnoides; assembly: GCA_029783665.1. Lineage (NCBI taxonomy): Eukaryota > Metazoa > Chordata > Actinopteri > Acanthuriformes > Acanthuridae > Naso > Naso thynnoides. The sequence goes on from JAQLOL010000003.1 coordinate 23,861,395, forward strand.
TGCACAGAATGAGGAGAAAAGCACATCTTTGAAAAGACATACAGAATCTTAACAGAGAGAAGGTCAAAGATGTCTTGTTTCCTTTAAATTAAAAGTGACATTTTTGTTTTGAGGGAGGCATTTAACCAGCTTATAACAACGTCTTATTGCAAGTGACTGTCAAAGTTAAAGTTTTATATGACGTTCGACACAATGTTCGAACCACTAATAAGCATCAAGTTATTAAAGTGTGTACAGCATTTTGCACCAAAAAATTTCCCCAGGATTCTATTACTTTTACATTAACATTTCTGTCAGCAACAACAACTTTTTTTCCCCCTTAAAGGATGCTTCCCACTTTATACTAACTTTTTCAGAGGATCCTGTTAATCACTTGTTTTTTGCTCTCCAACTTTAAACAACATATTGCACTGTGTCTTGTGAGTGCTTTTTGGCTATTTGATAACTACTGAATGTAGCACAAGCACAGTTACAAAGACATAACAAACTTTTTTTTCCCCTGCTACAAAAGCAATCACCACAGTCCACTTGGGCTTTCGGTTCATTATCCAAATCTGTCCTGACACATGTAGTTAATGCTGTTAAAGCTAATAAACCTGTGTTTCATTTTCCTCACTGTTACCCTATGATTTATGAAGACATTAGACCCCAAAACTGTCCAATAACTAATTAACACCACCTTTAGAACACTTGGTTTGTGACCGACAGCAACTAATAGGCAATCATTTACAGTTCCTCTATTTATGATTCAAACCAACGGAACCAGGTGTGAAAGCAATTTTCCAAAAAGTCCAAAAAGCTTTTTCCAGCTCAACATGAGGAAACCAAAGTCTATTATCACACGCAGCTGATGGTTTTGTGATTCATCAGTGTGTTGCCAGAGCCTTGCTAAAATTGCAATGCATCAGCGTGCAGATGGCCGCAGCACACTGGCTACGCACACTGTGTTTATATGCAATACATGCACAAATGTGTACGACAGTCGTACAGCACATATCCAAATAAATTGGCTGCATATCTCGCAGTTTTCTACGGCTACTCTCCTCCATCATTAAAAGCAGCAGGTGAGTAAACACAGTGTGTGGGCTCGTGCATGTGTGTGTGTGAAAGGTAATTACATTTGTATATTAAGGATGTATTTATTGTATAAGCATACAGAGTGCATGCATAAGCAAATAGTGGTGACGCTAAACTCACTCAGTCTTAGTCTATCCTTGTTGCACAATTCACCTCGTCCCTTGTTTCCCCTTCCTCCATTTTTCCTCCTGTCCTTTTCTCCCCCGTTTTCCACTACACACACACACACACACACACACACACACACACCCGCATGCGCGGACACACACCATTCATCTGCCCAGAGACAGTATGTATCAGTATAGAACCTTGGCAGGTGTTTGCTCATTCAAGTGACACAGTTTTATAATGGGAAAAGTGCAAATTTCAGAGTATACATTCAGCTGCCTAAGTCTGGATATGACTATTCCCTTCTTCTTGTCAACAGCCCATCTGGGGACTTGAGTTTGTCTGCGTGCATTTGTGTGCGTGAGGGAGCAACAGAGAGAGATAGAGAGAGAGAGAGAGAGAGAGAGAGAGAGAGAGAGAGAGAGAGAGAGAGAGAGAGAGAGAGAGAGAGAGTGTGCAGCTGAGCTCTGAACAGACCTGCGTATCGATTAGGCTTCCGATCTGATCAGGTTGATCGTCGGGATCTCAGACTGAAGCATCCAAACATTTGAACCTTTCAAATCAAAATCACTCCTCAGATTTTATTGTTTGATTTGGGTGATTAAAATTTCTAATATATCACAGGAAAAAGGGCAGGAAAAAAAGGATCAAATTAAATTTAAGAAAGCTGAAATTTTCAAGTCTTCGTGCTTCCTTAACCTTCCATACAAGAGTCAACCCGCGACCAAAAGTTCACATATTACCACGATGAGCTGTGAGCGATTCAAACAGTTATTTCGACGGAATATTTGAAGGGGCCTAACGAGGTTGAAATAGGGCCTACCTGATATTTAACAAGTCAAAACAGATTTTTTAAAATCCATTTAATGCAGCCTTGGCTTTGCGGAAACAATCATCTTGTGACCCCCAACATGACTCAGTGAAATATACTTTTAAAACTATAAATATTAAACAGTTTGTATAATTAAAATGGCACATTTTTTTTTGCCGGTTTCTGTAACATTCTGCTGCTGTTTTAACAACTGGACACAAAAAGGCCTCGAGAAAAAAACAGCTGAGGTCAGATTTCTGTTTATTGTATCGTTGGAACTTATTATTATTATTATTATTATCATTATTATTTTAAATCTCGTGTTTGTCTTAATTAAAACAACAGGCGGGAAGGCAGAAAAGTGCGCACAGCTGCTCTTTTTTGGGGGGTAATTTCTTTGCACAAGGACGCGGTTTTATTGGGGTAATTAATTTGCGGGAGATCTGCTTTGCTCTTATTGCTTCCTGTGCTCGGTGCGGCCTTCACTGCTTCAAAACACGCTCGTCCAAAACAACCTTGCCAGAGAACTGACTTTTTCCACTCCCCACTCCCTGCCTCCCCCTCTTTTTATAATGCGTTTATGCTCGCAGGCACCACACACACACACACACACACACACACACACTTACATCTGACCCCCTAACCTGGCCCCACCTACGTAATTACCGCATCAGAGGCGGTGAAATTCCTGCAGGTTATTTTGGAGAAACCAACTCAGGGCGCAGGAGTAATTATCACGCCATTACAGCGCTGCATTCAATTACGCCTCGATCAAATGTCTCCCGGCTCAATATTTAGGGCTTTTTAACGCCGCAGTTTAAAAAGACACTTGGTCTCCCTAAAGCAAGAGGAGATGTTAGTGTTTCAATTTAAAGACGGAGAGAGAGGATTAAACTGGATGCTCCTCTAAAATGGAAATGCGGGCCTACACGCGTTCATGGCTTGTATTAATTATGGACTAATTTGCATTTACCCCCTTATAATTAGGAAAAAAACTAAATCAACAAGCTTTTGAATAAAAGTATGACTAATTCAAATGAGAGAAAACAGGAATCTTGAGTTTGTAATTTGCTGGTGAACATACATCTCAACAAATAAGAACTTGACTCCCTGTTGGGAGTCAAACTGAGACAGAATCCACTGTAGAAAATAAATAGGACTTAAGGGATCTTTATTGGATGAACATGTATGTAAGGGTGGTCGCCTTAAAGATACATTCAACATCTCACTGTCATTTTGGAGCTATAAATCCACATTTCCTCTCCAAAAATAAGAAAAATGCTCTGACTCCAGCATCAAGCCAAGTGCTGCGGTTCAAACATGTCCAATATCACGACAATGCCCAAGAGAGGAGGTCTGCTTTGAAAATGTGGAGGCTAGAATAATAATAATAATAATAATAATAATAATAATAATAATAATAATAATAATAATAATAATAATAATAATATCTGGAAAACAAACTGTAACCTGGCAAAGGCCCAGAGTTGTTCTGCATCTATATTTTAGGTTTAGAGTTTTCAAAGACATTTTAAATTGCCAAAACATATTTTTTCCAGAGTAAAACAATGTATATAAAAGCTGAACTTTATGGCCAATCTGTTCTCTTTGGAATATTTGGAAAGATTTACATACAGGTTTTTTCTTCTTTTTTTTTCTCCCAAAGTGGTAATAAACAATTTCAAATTCGGAAAAAACACCAACTAAACATGGTCACTGTAACTGACCCAAATACATATTTACATATTTCAGCTCCTCGACGCAGCTGACTAAAAATCTCTGTCATCCTAAAATAACAAATTTCAGAAATAAAAACTATACAGGGTTTGATTGGGTTGGAGGTAAAGCGGGGCACTGCAGGCAGTTCCTGTCGGTGCACCGCAGGGGAAAATATTCCTCCCATCCAGAGAGCTGGTGGTCAAAGGAGTTTGGCTGAAATGACTTCTTTTGTTGTTGTTTTGAAAAACTGTTTTTTTTAAGGTCATCCAAGCAGGGGTGTCTTAAATACCCGCTCTTAGTCATCAAGAAACTGCTCCTGACGTTTTCTCTTCACAGGATTCGAGGGACTGTTTCTCTTATTTTTTCAAAATTTTTAATTTTTAAAAAGACGTGGAGGACGAGAGGGAGGAAAAACAAAGTCCGACTGCCGAGCATTCCTGCTGCTATCTTGTTATCATATGGTTCATAAACTTTTTTTGTCTTTAAAAACAAGCGATATGCTAATCTGCAAAATAAAAGAAGAGGGAGCAGACGAGCAGCGAGGGGGAAAAAAAGCCAGATCACAAGACTTGGAACCTCCAGGAGGCCTGGTCTTTGTAGTCCAAGCAGTCTGTGGTGTTAAAGTTGAGCTTCCACGAGGAGGCTGCAGTCTGCTCTTTGTAATCCAGGCAGTCAGAGGAGTTGAAGGCCAGACTGGAGCCGCCGTAGGCCTGGTGATGGTGGTGATGGTGGTGGTGGCCTGAAGACTGGCTGATGTGGTGGTGAGGATGGCCTGACATGGAGGAGGCCGTCATGGGGCTGAGCTGGTGGGGGTGGTGGTGGGAGTGCATTGGGGCCAGGTAGGAGCCGCAGTCCACGCCGCTGAAGTAAGAGCTGGACGGGGCGGGGTAGCCCTGGCCGTAGCCCGGCGTCTGGTTGTAGGACATGGGGTAGGAGGTGGCGGCGGCGGCGGAACCTGACATTGAACGCTGCATACAGGAGGCATTGGAAGGGGGTCCGGGCTCAGGGAGCGGGGCCACCGCGGGAGCAGGAGCGTTTCCAGGGGAGATAGCGGGGCTCCAGATGGAGGAGACTGTGCTGATGGAGGTAGAGGTGCTGCTGAGCGCCGCCGGGCCCGTGTGATTGGTGGAGGAGGATGAAGACGAGGACGAGCCTGTGCTGGAGACCGCAGGAGGGGTGAACTGGCCGCTGCTCTCCGAGCCGGTGCTCTCCCGGGCTGGGGATGACTTCTTCTTGGGCGGCCTGGCTTTGGCGCTGCTGCCGCTCTGCTGCTGCTGGCGACACTTGGCCCTCCGGTTCTTGAACCACACCTACAACCAAGAACACCAGCCAGGTGTTAGCAGGCGTGCACAAAAACAACCTCAGCATTTCAGCCAAAGAAAAGAAAAAAAACAAAAAACCCTCCAAAGACCATGCTGGAGTACATTATGGAGGGAAATTGGGGGTTATTAGCTATCAAGGTTCACTTCCACCCCGGCCCCTTGGCTCGGACCAGCCAGGGGTCTAATTTCATACCTGGTAGACGGCTCTAAGATAACAGGCTATTGGGTTTCACCACACAGTAGGGTAACTCTAGAGCACACAGAGGGTAGGATCATGTAGAGCATTTTGTTTCACACACACATTCTGAGAATAACTCGAATTGTGTGAGAGAGAAGCATGCCTTGGTTTTCCCCTAATGCCTTTTAAAGAGCAGTATTTGTACAACATCGTAGTACACCAATGAGCTGCTTGTGCAGTGCATGTGTACTCCTGACCTCTTCATTACAGATCCCATATTTCAGATCAAATTACACAGCCTTCACTTAGGCTGCACGAAATAATTATGACATTAAACACCAGATTCAGCTGGAAAATGTCTAAAATGTCGTTTTGTTTACATAAACATGTACAAACTGTTTGTCTGATGGACCTCTGCACCACTTAAGGTGACAAGAACTAAACCAGGTGGAGAGAATAGATTATGCAAATAACCACGACACTTGAATGCAGCCATCTCCATTCAGTTTCCTCTCCTCACAGCTGTAACACTTACTTTCCCAGTCACCAATGACAAGACCAGTCTATATTTTGAATATCAGTCATAATCTCACCATTATCAATCAACATTGATCCATATGTTAGCTGTTATCCCTTTATATTACACTGTGCACTTGAATCACTGAAATCACGGAGCCAACAGGTGTAAAATTATCCACATCCTTCAACCAATATTTTTTTCTAATATGATTAATTACAATATTAAACCCTGTTAAATTATAAGAGAAAGGGGGATTTTCTAGATTAAGCTATATTTAAGCCCAAGTGGTGTGCTCTGTGTGTTTTTTGTTTGTTTGTTCGTTTGGACTTGGCTAATCAGATTTGGACACCCAAGTCATTTAGGCTATAGCCAGCTAGCTAGCCAGCCAATAAACGAGTAAATAAATAAATTACGTCATCAATAGTAAATTTTGAGGGATTCACGAGGGATTTTTTTTTTAAATAAACAAATTTCTGCTCTCAAAAAGTGACAAAGCCAAGAAACTGGCTATGTTAACACAACTTGCCCAATCTTAAAACAAGCTAACAAAACGGCTAATAGGCCTGATTACTTTCAAAACAAATTAACAAAAAAATAAAATTAAAAAAAAAGTTTTTGCTTTTTTTTTTTTAAATTAGGCCTAATTCGGATTGAAATCTTCCTTTAACTAGGCTGTTAGAAGCTACATTTACAGACTTTTTATTTAGCTGACTTAATTGCGCCGGAACTCCTATGACAGCACGTGCATATTAATAAACACAGGGCGATCACCTGACTGACGTTAGCCAATAGCAGAGTTCATCGTCATCAGTCATGTTAAAAGTTCACCCAGACCGGGTAATTTCCCTTAGGTCTCCGGAACACGCGGAGCAGCGCTGCTCACCTGGACTCTGGACTCCGGCAGGTTGATTTTCAGCGCCACTTCCTCCCGCATGAATATATCCGGGTAGCGGGTTTTGGCGAACAGAGCCTCCAGGACGTCGAGCTGCGACCGGGTGAAAGTTGTCCGCTCCCGCCGCTGCTTCCTGGGAGTCGCTGCAGCGGAGAAGAAAACACCGGAGAACCGTTCAGTAAACGTGTAACAGGCCACGTTCGTGTTTTTGTCCATCTGAGGACCCAGTGTGTGTTTCAGTGTGTGCTTCAGTGTGTGTTTCAGTGTGTGTTTCAGTGTGTGTTCAGTGTGTGGAGTGGAAAACAGGCCTAAATAAACGACCATCACCATCTGTAGTTCAGACTGAGAAGTTAAGGCCTCACATTTAAACTGATTCCTTTAGCCAACTTAAAAATAAATACAAATAAATAAAATCACGTTTAGACCTCGCTATTGATGTGAAAATTTTCACAATAAAAGTCATGTAACACTGAACTGTTTTCTTACACACAGACGTAGAGAAATAAAGACCATTTCAATTGAAATGCGTCTGTTTTACATTGATAAAGAGCAGCAGTGTAACACTGTGGCTTTACACTTCTAAACATTTTTCTAACTGAGCTAAACAGTTAAAACAGCTGCTGCTCCTTGCTGACAGGCAGCTTTTATCTCTTCATAACATCAATTCATGGTAAACATGAGCCTATGCTAATTTACCACAGGCATGTTAAAGAGGTAAAATTAATCGTAATAAAAATAAACATAGCCTATTATTATTATTATTATTATTATTATTATTATTATTATTATTATTATTATTCTCTTGTAATGATGGCTGGCGCTGTGGCAGTTTTCTCAGGTAAACTTCTCTTTTTACCGATCTAAAATGGGTGCAGTTGGCTCCTGTGGTGCATTCATCTTTAAAAAGGTGTGTGTGTGTGTGTGTGTGTGTGTGTGTGTGTGTGTGTACCTGGGTAGCCCACTGATGGGTGCAGCAGGTCCATGGCAGCGCCGCTGAGCCCCAGGCCGTTGACGCCGTAGGGGGGCTGTTTGAGGTAGGACATCATGCTACAGGCTGTCACTGCTCCGCCTAACTCCGGCCAGTGGTTCGGTTTCCCCCGATGCTGCAGCTTGACGGGACAGGGGGCCGATCCAAGTCACTGCGCGCACACACACACACAAACCAACAAACAAACAAACACGGGATGGAGGAAATATTGTAAACATTTTGGAAAGCAAATCAGAGCCAAAGGCTTCGTGCGTTTACAGGGACCGAAAAGAGGGAAAGTCGAGACAACAGCAGCCTGCTTTTATCATCAAAGATTTACTGACCAGCAAACCACATTTATTAACTCTCACACTCAGTTTACAAGTAAACTTACGTCTCCATTTGGATTTCTTTAGATTTAAAGTGTCGGCCAATTTCAAGTTCATTTAAATTAAAAACACAAAAAACAAACAACCATCAATACGCAAGTTCAGAAGAAATCATTTGTTTACTGGCAGAAGGTTTAAAGTAAATAATTATTGGACAACAAACTCTTAATTTGGAAACAGGCGAATATTAAATCCTGTCAGACATATTTTAGCGGGATTGTAACTGGAGTTAAACGGCTGCTAAAGAAAAAACAGAAAAAAAACCTAAAAATAAAATCCAACTTACAGCCACCGGAGGAATTTCAAAGAGTAACGCAGGATGACGTTACACAGTTTTAACTCACAAAATAGATTTTATTTAAAGTTAAAAAATCTGCCGTAACTTTCACTGGAATCTTTAAATGAGATGAAGAATAACTGAATCAAACTGACGTAATTTTTTAAAAATTTGTTTTCTTGAACGATGCTTTGAGTTTCACCACAACAAACAATCTGTGAATCTTTAATAAATTTGTTTTCTCTACCGAATGAGCCAGACTCGCACATTATGAAACAATCCTTCCTGCTGAATATTTCTACTGGTTTTAATCCTGTAGTTTAATGCTGTAAACTCTGTAAACGTGAATTTTGACATTTTCACATTAAAGACACTTTGGTCTGAACCCTCTTTCTCAAACTGTACTGACTAAGTAGCTCTAATAAAAATTAATCTGTTCACCTCTGTCCCTAAACATTTTTAGAAAATGAATGCATAGTTCAAATTGACCTCTTAAAATTTTTTTTTTCTCAAACTTTCAAAGTTGAGAGTTGATATATATATATATATTTATTTAAAAAATTGGCCTCTTTTTCATTTTTCGCTTGAAAAATCAGAATTTATATTTTTGTCACTTCTTTCCTGCAACAGTGTTTGAATGTGTTTCACAATAAAATTAATAAGTGGAAACTCGTGAGTAAAGTGTGTGTGTGTTTGATGTGTGTGTGTGTGTGAAGGCCTACACTTACACACACGTTAGAAGCTGGATTATGGATGCGGTTTGATAATCTATAAAAATCACAGCTGTGCTCGTCTGAAGTCTTTCTGTATTTCACTCATTCTGTTTGTTTCGGGTCGTCAAACTTTGTGTGGTTTTTTTTGACCACAGCGAGACTCCTGCGGCTCCGCAGTCCTGATAAAAATCAACTGAACCCACCAAACAAACCTGCACCCTCATTTATAAACTACTGGTCTTATTGAGTTTAGACCCGAGGAGTTCATCCTGCTCGTTTTCAGGATAAATTAACCTCCACCTCGCTTTTATTTTGCAATAAATTTGCATCACAGCAGCAGTTTTACACTTTATTTTCACGCCAAAGAGGAGAAAAAAATGTAGCCTGTTTCTCCACTACGTGATTTTTTCCAGCAGGCTGAAAAAAACACAATTTTATTATCTGTAAACTGACTCTGTTATCATCTTTTTTTATTTATTTTTTTAAGTTTTAACAGCTATGCACTTTGTTATAAAGCCTATCTTTTGTTTGTTTCTCTGTCAGTAAAACCGACCAAATATTAGATTAAATTTAGGAAAAAATAATAAGCACATGTTCAGAAAGTTTTTTTTTTTTTTTTTAAAGAAGTTTATCTAAATTCAGCAGCCTCCAGTCCTGCTGGACGTTTGGAAGCCTACAATTTATTTTTCGCCAACTGCTCATAAAACTGAATTTTCAGGCCACCATTGGTGAAAAAGTGTCTAAAGCAAAAACACTCCTCGAGGTTTAAGGCGTGTGAATTAAATTAGCGTCTCTGAGGCAGCAGATTATTTGAACAAAGAGCTCCTAACTGACCAAACCGAAGCTGAACGAACCAAACGTGGATTCCAGCGACTCTTGCGCCGCGTTTCCAGCCCTGCCAGGCCGGAGTGAAAAGCCGAGATCTCGGTGCAAATGAACTCAATTAGAATTTAGATTAGACCTCCGGGGAGAGAGCGTTTCAGGAGAGCTCTTATCAGCAAAATAAATTAACAAAAACCAAAACACGCCTCTCCAATTATCTACTAAGTGGTTCAAACGTTTTAATGGCCAATTGCTCTCCAAAAAACTCACAGGAATGAATCGGAATAGAAATATGAAAATTATCCACTCCGGAGGAAGTTGACTCAATTTATCCAGTTCGAGTCTGAGTCCTCCACACTGAGGACATTAATTGATACATCTGCAAAAAAAAAAAAAAAAAAAAAAAAAAGCCACAAACGCGCAGCGGTGCAAATTTAAACCACCCACGAGGCCACTT
>JAQLOL010000003.1:23884831-23896838 GCA_029783665.1 Naso thynnoides
ACACACACACACACACACACACACACACACACACACACACACACACACACACACACACACACACACACACACCTCTCTTCCCAGCAGCTCAGAACTATCTGTGGCTTCTACAGAAAGGTAGAGCCTGTGAATGTTAAGTGCCTCCCTTAGGGAGGAAAATAAGGCCGGCTGATAAGTTAGTCAGCTGCAAATCCAACAAGTCCACATGAAGGCAGAGAGGAGCGCGGTGACACGACACACACCACCTCTCCACCTCACCTCACACACTATCTCTGCTCTTTCACTTCCACACACACACACACACACACACACACACACACACACACACACGTGCACGCACACGCACACGCACACACAGTGGAGCAGGCGGACACATGATACACGTACGATATATGAAGAAATATGCACTCAGGAAACCCACAGACACACACGAATAGAGACAAAAGCAGACTTGCACACACACTTCAGCTCAGTACAACAAATAAGCAAACACACAGATACACACACACACACACACACACAGGTATATGAAGCAGAAAAAATAAAATCCTCCCATTTGACTCGAGCTGCGGATTCACTGTAGCTCAATAAATACAAATAAATAAAATGGCTGGTGAAAACAGAGAAAATCAACCTGGACGCAGGCGGCGCGGCACGGCGCCGTCTGCAGCTCCTGCTTGGCTACGCATGTCTGCCTCCCGAACCCCCTCCTGCCTGGCCCACCTCCCTTCCTGCTAATTACAATTGATTTATTATGGACAAGGTATCTTATCAGGTGCCCGGTGAAATTACAATGGGTGTCCGAAGGCTGTGAGGAGAAAGGGGGAGTTGGGGAAGGTGGCAACGGTGGTCAATGTCGAATGTCAAAATCAATTAGCATTGATTGGCAAAAGGTTCATTTTGCCAAAGAGGACGCAGTCGAAGGGGATTAAACTTCCCTGGCCCCCTGACAACTTTGATACGACACAATGGCTGCTTCTCCGGCTGCGGTATGGTTAACAAGCTCTCAATAATATAACTGCATTTTTTTTTTAACCTCGCAAACCGTCTCTCAATGTGGCTGCGGCTAGATTTCAAATCAGGCATCGGCCGGTCAGGTCTAGCCGGGAAACAGATAGCATTGATCAAGTATCAGGGAGTGAAATCCCTCGCAAGTTGCATCTTAATCCTCATCAAGAGGCCGACGCAGAATTTAAATCTGCTTTAAGCTCTTGATGAAGGCTGAGCAACAGCTGGACAAAAAACAAGAAAGACTCAAGAAAACAATGTAAAGGAGAAAGATGAATCACATTACGAGAAGTCAAACAATCCTGAGAGTTGCTTCACCGTCGCTTTACAACCAGAAAATAGAAATTAAACTTCAACTGTTGCTGTTTGTCTTCTCCAGTAGCCATTTTTGGCAGCTGAACAAATATTACTAGATGTTCTACTCCAAGAAATTTGATCTACTGGTATGTTAGTAACATTTTAGCCACTTGGAGAGCAAAACCAAACCACTGTAGATCATGAAAGAGACTCCCTGACGGATTTGAGGTTTTTTCCTGCTGCATGTTTGCCAACAGTCGCATAAATTTGGTTGTTAAACGTCAACAAATGATACGAACATAAAATTGAAATTTAAACATAATGTACATCCTGCAGGAAGAATTCCGTTGCACAGCAAAAGCAAGAAGAGACAACACATCTGAACTGTGTGAAACCTGCAGACATCACAAACTTCCTCCTGTGTGTGTGTGTGTGTGTGTGTGTGTGTCTTACCCTCGATGGCCAGCATGGCTCTCAGCTCTCTGTTGAGCAGTTCGAAGCGTCTTTCCAGATCGTGCTCTTTCTCCCTGTGGCAAGTTGGAAAGAGGAGAGGGGAAAAAAAAAAAAACAGACACACACACACACACACACAACAAAGTTCATCAATATGTTAATGACTAAATCATTAAGCACTTAAAGAAACCTGCAATAAACATTGATTCTGCTACTCGCCTGAACCTTCTCTGGCTTCGCATTAATCTACTGCACATAACTGATACACATGCAGTGCTCACACAGCCCTGGGTGAATGTGTGTGTGCGTGTGTGTTTGTGTGTGAGGCGAAAAAGGAAACATAAAGGGAGAAGACGGATGATGAACGTTAAAAAAACGTGATGACGTGAGGGATAAAGGAAAAAGACAAGGAACTTAATATGTATCTGTGGACATGCCAGGAGTGCGTGTGGTCTGCACATGAGTCTCTTTGGGTGTATGTGGTTTGTGTGTGTGTGTGTGTGTGTGTATGTAGCACAAATTGAATTCTTTCCTCTTTCAGCCATATTAAAAAATGAGCTTATTCGCTCCCTAATAGAATTTGTCCTTCACAGGCGCCTTTTCTCTTCGCCTCCACAAAGAGAGAACAGAAAGGGCTAATAATCAGCCCTTCTGTCAATTGGCCACTTTAAAAGCCTCCCCTTTCCCACGATATAATGTGATTATGAATACTTCAATCTCTCCTCCAAATGCACACTTTGAAATCCCAACAGCCGCAAATGAAGAAAAAGGGAGCGTGTGTGTGTGCTCGTGTGTGTGTGTGTGTGTGCCTCCACCTGTCGCAGCTGACCACATACAAAGAGACTAGCGATGGAGTGAAGATCGCCACATTTCTATTGATTGCATATCCCGTCCACATGTAAATCAATGAGCAGATAGACAGAGGGGGTGAATGGAGAGGAAAGTGCACTCCCACCTCGTGTGGCTTCAACGAGTTTGATCTAATGCTTGAACAGAAGAGCGATGTTTTACAGGTTTTTAATGCTTCTCAGTGCACGGAACATTTAGAAAAACAAACATGTGGCGCCTACACGGCTCTACCAGCGGGAAAGGTTTTTTAGTAAAACAGGGCATGACAGTGTAGGGTTAGTTTGCGTAAAATGGAATAATGATGCGTATGGATGCCACAGGTAAAACAGTAAGATACATACAGCAGAGAGAGCTGGTTCTGTCGTCTGATGAGGGCGTTCTTCTTGTTGACCAACATGAACCACTCCTGCATCATGGCCTCCTCCTCCTCCTTGTTGTTACCTGGAAAAAGCAAACACACACAAACACGGTGAGAAACACAAGCACAGTTACACACACGAAAGAACTCTAATTCAATTTATCACAAGCTGTTAATGTCAATTTCACTGTTGTTTCCATTCACCCTTTTAAAGGCCAATACCAGTTTTATTACACGTCAATGTTCTTTGTCAGCATCGGCCATTTAGGTTACAGAAACCCCGCATGTTCCCCAAATAGCTTTATCTATGAGATATAGTGTTTGTTTACGTTTCATCCATATTCAATAAACGTTACAGAAAGTACCTGAAAATGTGTGACAACATAACTTAAAAAGAACGTCTGTGTCAAAATTCTTCTTCATGCAAATATTCGAGTGAGGAAAGTACCAACTGTAAGGAACTATTTTTCAAGGCGTAATAACTTTCATCTAATGGCTCCTGGCTCACCTCTTTCTTGCTCAGCAAATTTTTGACCAGTAAAACAAACAAAAAAACCCTGCAGACATTCACTTTAGAAAGGTAAAATATCTATACTAGCAACTTTCATGTCCTTTACTGTTTCTATAACCAGTTTCAACATTAATGTCAGTGAACGGGATGCAAAACTGCAGTCTCAGATCTATTTAATTATACACATGGTCGAATTTTAACAACATTTGTAGAAGTCAAAACTAGACTGGTGTGGCTCTTTTAAAAATACAGATGTTTAATATTTAATACAAAGCGAAAATACAGCATAAAAACATCAGTTACACCAGAATGAGCCCCGATAAAAGGTCACTTTCTATCATCATCGTCTCTGTCAATAAAAGACTAAACTGGAGCACAGAATGCATACAAGTGTACAAACATACACACATGAAAGAGATGATGCAGATAAACGACTCAGTTACATCTTTTTGCTTCTGCACAGTCAGTATGTCCACCACATGTGTGTGTATTTGCTGTATGTTGCTTGTGTAAACATTCACATACTTCACACCACGTCTTCACAACGTCAATATGGCTTCAACCGGGGCGGGATTAGCTCAGCGATTACCGTCGAGCACCTTTACAGAGCCGAGCCTCTCACTGTAGGCCAGTACATATCCCACCAATCACTCAGCAGGCCTTCAAAAAAAACACGTCTCTGCTACTCTCTGACGCTTAGTGTAATACCTGCTCGACACATGGAGAGCTAGCATGGCTCAGATGCATGGCTAATGTAAGCTTCGCCCACGCCTGGGGCTAAAGCTCTGTGCTGCAACTTACTTACAGGGTAGAGCGGGAAGCACACAACTGATATGGAAAAAGCACACTGAACGGAAACTTTCAAGCACCAAAACAGCGACAAAAACAGCCTTCGCCGGTCATGTTTGACATGTTTTAAAGGCTGAAGGAGGGCATGTGTGTGTTCAATATGTGCTGGAATTCTGTTCTGCAATAATCAAACAATCACATAATTACTTAGATTATATTGTAATTTATTTTAGCTGTTATTTCATGGCTGTTCTGCAACATGTTTTTGATTTGAAGAAGGATGTTTCACGGTAAAAAAAGACTTATTTTAAATTGTGACCTGTGGGCACACAAAAAAGCTGGTTTGATAAGACAAATCTTCAATGATATATATTTACATTAAATTTATGTAGTTAAATGACAGGATTGGACATTTACACGTTTTTTGTTTTTTTTTTGCCCAAAGGATAACACTCTCCTACAATTTATTACAGAATCCAACCTGACTGCATGTAACTTGTGGAGCAGTCTTTTCAGAATAAGTCAAAATCGGAGTAATCATAAGATTAATAGAGTAATTTTTTGCTAAGAGATGTAGACACATGTCAGTGTTTAGGCTTCAGCATGGTTTAATGTGTGTTAAAGCTGAGATGTAGAACATTTCTGTTTTGGTATTTATGTAATAGACTGCTGTGGTCAGTTCATTTTGCTGCGTTTATGTCGAGCTTTGTGGCACTGGAGGCCATTTAAACAGCAAAAGCAACATTAATCTGACACTTAGTACGTCTGGCGAGGAGAAGAAATGGATGAAAACAGAGGACGCGGGATGAAAGATCGTCGCAGGGCTTATGTGATTATCTCTCGCTGTTTTTTCTCTCCCTCTCTCAAGAGGGAGGTTTAATAGCTGGGAAACTACAACAGGCATCATCACAGAATTAACACTAAGAAGACATTTCATGCCACTCTTGTATTAATTGGGGGTCCTCTGAATAAAAACAAAGGCACTGGTGCGCTTTACAGGGGAAGAAAACATGCACGGCAAGTTTTGTGGCTTTTGGACTCCTTTTTGATAGATTCAAACATCAGGTATGCAATGCTTCACACTAATTAAACTTATGATTTAATCCTAAGACTTTATGGACAAGTGTCAGCTGCAAACTTTCATTACAGAAAACCTAAAACCAATAGATGTGATGCTTGATGGGTGCCTAAATATGACCACAGGCTGAATGAATGACCGATTCAGCTGCTCAGGACAGAGGAAGAACAAGAGAAATGTGTCATCTTCAGTCAAACACACAGCACCGCTCAGTGCAGAGGAGAGAGGAGGACTGGGCCGCAGCATCAATGACGACAAAAGGGAGGCGCGTGGATGTGTGCGCGGACACCGGTGAGTGTGTGGACATTTGTGATACTCTGAGCCAGCAGATGTATGTAATTTCATTTAGGAGGGGGGAGCGGGGAGGGGGAGCAAAAGAGAGAGAGAGAGAGAAACGAACGAATGAAAGAAAGCTTCAGGATTTAGCGGAATTGGGGGCTCGTGGATTACTGTAGTCAACTTTGAAACGGACGACACTCGGAGGGGGGATAAAGCCGGCGCTGACAGGTCATTGTGCTGCCTCGAAGTCAAATAAAACAAGCAAATAATAATGGCAAATATTAAGCTCCTGTGACATTGTGGCGAGGCGGGCTGGAAGACGAGGAGGGATTATAAAGCTATATCCCCCACCGCTAACCAGCCAGCAGCCAGCAGCCAACCACCAGCCACATTTTATGAAAGGAGGGAGGGGACGCGAAGGGAGGGAGGGAGAGAGAGGAAAGGAGGGGAGGAAAGAGAGAAAGGCAGGGAGGTCAGAGGAAAGGTAGGATACAGGAGAGGAAGGAAGACGGGGAGAGAAGAGGAGGAAATGGTGAACGTGGAAGGGAAACAGAATGACAGGAGGTGGGAGGGAGGGAATAAGGGCAAGCAGGTGAGCGACTTCAAAGCAGAGAATGAAAGAAGGAAGATGGAGGTAGGACGAATAGCGCAGGACACTCGACAGCTGCTAAGCATCCTTCTCTCCTCACTCAACCTCTCCAGAGTTGAACTGTGACCTCCACATTTGGAGGCGTGTCTGTGGAGCTTTAAGACAAAATCAAGTCATGTTTATTGAGTATGTAACCTTTTATGTTTGGAAGTTAAAACACTTAAAACACCCATTAAAATTAAATAAAATAATAATTTTACAGAGGACAAATGTAAAGATAAAAACTTATTCATAAGAATGTGGAGAACCTCACAGTCAATATTTTACTGTACATTTTTGGTGGACAGACATTAAAGAAACACTTTTGTTGAGTGAAGAACACTAAAGTCGTTCCCTTTTGTATTTAATAATAACACTGGCTGCTTCTCGACTGACTTCAACAAACAATTATTTTTTTATATTTGAAAATTCAGTCCTCTATCCCTTGATTAATCACCTTTTTCTCTTTTATTTTCATTTTTTTAAATGTTGGAATGTTGTGAGAAATGGCTGTCTCATTTTCCCTGAGCACAAGGGTGCATTCTATAATAACAAAACCTAAATATACTCAAATTACATACAAAAAAAATAAAAATAAAAATAAAATAAATAAATAAATAAAATTATGAAGCTAGAATCAAAGAAAGTTTATTTTTAGTGTAATAGATAATTTAATCTATTACTCAATTATCACATTTTTTCTGTCCTGACTAAACAATTAATCAACTACTTGTTTTAGCACAAATGTTTAGATCATTTAAATGATGTGAAATATTACTGAGCTGTATTCTGTTGTACTCCCTATTCTGATGCTCAAAGTCTTAATTAAGGCAGTAATGCAGGTTGGGGGTTTAATTCCCACTGGGACGACCCTTTTTCTGAAAAATGTTTTCACTGACGATGCTGTAATGAGCACGCCCACCACATGGCATATGTTAAGAGTGACAACAACAGAGCAAAAACTGGTGAACGTTGTGTTGCATGAAGACAAATGGTGTAAATATCCCTGGCAAGCACCAGTGACACTGTGTCTGTGAATCCAGCCTTGGCTCCGAGAAGCTGTGGATCCATGCTGGCTCTCAGGGGGCCATCTTGGATCAAAGCATCTGTCGGTTTGGCAGGTTGCATTGTGGGTCTTGCTGCTTGCCTTACACGCCATTTCTCAGTGTTCAACACAGAGCAGGGCAGAGCAAAAACAGGCCAAAATCTACAGAGACTGAAGCAGTAAGTTTGGCATCAGTGTGATGTTTGATCAGGACATCAAAGGATTAGTGAAATATGTCTGATGGAGATACACGGGGCTTCCCTACCTACAGTAAACTTTATCGTCATTAATATCATGTTTGGTGGTACCTCAGCTATCAGTGTGGCTGCAACGGTGAGAAACACACAAGATACAATCAACTCAGACACACACATCTACACACACATCTACACACACACACACACACACACACAGCTAAGATACCACTGATATACAGAACCCGACAACCCCTCTATCTGATTGCCTGTCTCCCTCTTCTCTTGTTTCACTCTCTCTGTGTCTCACTCACACAAACACAACCAGCATCCAATGACATGCACTGCTGTGTGTGGCGGGAGACAGAGAGGTATGAAGAAAGGCTGGTTAGAAAGGGTCAATGTGTGTTTGTATGCATCCAAAGGAGAGACACAGATAGAGAGGAATAAAAGAAAGAGGAAAAGACGGGGTGAAAAGACTGAGTGAGCCTCTATAGCCAAATAAGATTAAGATAGCTATCTTGGCCCCTGTTCCATTCAGTGTAGATAGGAATAATGAAACCAACCCTGAGGTGGTCAAGCTGCTGCTGCTGCTGTTAGCCTGCGCTAGTTTTTAATTAAATGTCTAAAGCAGCGATGCTAGGTTGCACTAAATGAATGCAAGAAGTCATTTAAGAGTGTAAATACTGATTGATTTCACAGCAATTTCAACGCTGGCATTTCAGATGCTGAAAACTGCTAAACACACCCAGCAACAATATTATTTCAGTGTAGAATTTGGTGCAATTAATTTCTCATCTTTTCAACAGAGGCAAATAAAGGACTTAAAAATCTGTAAAGCAGAGATCCTCATTTTATAGACATATTTTGATGCTAACACGCTAAAGTTTATTGCCTAAGTGTGCTGACTTCATCATGCTTGGTAACTAAAGCAGCAAGGCTGCAGTTATTGATGATTTAATGTCAAATTGCTGGAAATAATCTTGCTAATTATTGCCCAAAAGTGGTGAAAAAAGCCCCTCGCAGTTTCCCAGGGACCAAAGTGTCGTCAAAAACCAAAAGCATTTAATTTACAGTTACATCAAACAGAGAGATGCAAAATAACCTCACCTTTAGAATGTATTTTTACTTTATGAATGATTCAAAACATATGTATTAATTCTTTCCTTATCGAAAAACTGGTAATTTGTCAAATTACTAGTCTGATGACCTTTTGAATGATCAGTTATTCAAAAGATGACTGATTAAAACGTTTGTTAGCAATTCGTTTTACATCTTTTCACTAATTGATGAATTGCTTAATTGCTTCAGTGCCAAGCCACAGGGGTCAATGCACTGACCTTCAAGTTATTGGTTAGCCTTTTGACCATCACGCCAACGTGCCACTTCTGAACTACATGTATTTGTTTAAACAGATTCGCTGGAAATCCTACAATTGTCTGACTAGAGAAACTCCCTCCATGTGCCTTGAAGGAGGGAGCTTGAATAAGTGGGGAAAATGAATGAGACAGAAAGAGAAAAACATTAAAAGCTGTGATCACAGCACGTTCATCTCATTTCCTATCCCACCATTTTGCCATTTAATCCAATAGCTGCTAATCCAATTTGTCTATCGGACATGTAAAAAGGCTGGGAGGAGAAGGAGGAGGAGGAGGGGAAAGACGGAGAGGAGAAGGAGGGACAGGAAGGCGAGAGACGAACATCTCTTCTGTGTCCAAGTCACTTTCTGAATTGCCATTTATTTGGGGACGAGGCGCGCTTGTGCCTCTCCCGTCGTTCTCTCCATCCGACCGTCAAGCCCGTCTGATATCAGCAGGGATCAGTGAAGATGAAAGCCAAAGACGGCATAAAAGGAAATGAGAAAAGAGGGAATAAAAAGAACAGGATGAACATTGTTTCCTGTGATTAGGTAAGAGCTCGTTAAAAGGATGTCACTGCGGCGAAGTGAATATGCATGACAGGGGCTGGCCTAATCAGAGAGGTCTGTGGTGAGGACGGGAAGGGGGGACTGTGCGTAAGTAGCCTACTGAAGACTTGATTTAATTAATGTCAGTAGCAAAGTATCTTGTTAGGAAGGAAACAGAGAGACTAAGTGTAGCTTGAAAGAAAGAAAGGTTAGGATGAAAGAAAAATCCATCTTTGGACGCAAAACATAAAGACAGCAGCAGAGGTGTTTCTTCTTTCATGCTTATTATGGCAATCAAACAAAATTATAAGCAAATCTAATCATAGATTTGAAAGCTTCCGCCCTTCTCTCTCTTCTTTGCCTTTCTTCCAATCTCACATTCTAAAAGTGAAACATACACTCAGTGCGATAGTTGCTGCATTCACATCCCAGCTACATTACAACACTTGTGATATTTGTAAGAGTAAACCTCCTCCACCTTAAACCCCCAATCTTCTCCGCATTGCACATGTGATTTCTCCTGCTCTATTCTGCTCTCCACTGGAGTGGTGCTGAGGGCTATTTCTTACAGGGAGACTCGTTCGGGGCCTTTTTAGCCGCCCTCAATGGCACAATGGTCCCAGCGCACAGAGCAGATTCCTGCTTTATTGAACCTGTGTATAATGTCTGCTGAATGGAACACATTAACCGATTCACACTCACCTCCTTCCCTCCCTCCCTCCAGATAGAAGGAGAAAAGTGAAATGAGGAAAAAAAAAAAAAGGAGAGGGAAAAAAAAAAAAACCTCCTCTCACACTGTGACACAATGACTGCCTTTTCCACCGGTGTCATTTGTCAACCACTGCTTGCTTTACAACATACAAAAGAGGCGGAGGTAGGGGAGAGAGCAGGAGAGGGGCGTGACTGAGAGTTTCGAGGGCAGACGGATGAATTGGGTCTTTTCCATGATCATAAGTGGGGCTGCATAATTATTTAGTTTTTAATTACAAAGGGCATTCACAGTGGAGGTCCATCTTTCAGTTAGTACAGAGATGCTGCAAAAGAAACACACGGAGCAGCCAAATTAATTACACATGTTCTTGTGTAATAATTTTGGTTTCTGTGAACAAAATCCAAAGGGAATCAGCATGAATCAAATGTTAAAATACTCAAGTGTAAATAAATAAGGCCAATAAAAGTTTAAAACTAACACCTGTCAAAGCTTTATTGATTAATCATGTATACAGAGGTGACATTTGTCCTTAGACAAGAAAGGCCTGACTTGTTCTAACATTAAGTTCACGAGGCAACTGTAAACTTATCATGAGTCTGTAAAACCGAAATCTGTAAACTGTCACTTCTGTCTCTTCATTATTTTTATGGTTAACCTGATGATTAAACGTAAACATGACTAAGTTAAAATACTACATCTACAGTGAAGTGGTCTGTAAACATTAAGACAGATTGGGAAACAAATTCCGAAGAAACATGTTTAATAATAAACATGGCTGCTATTTACAGATGAGTAAACTGTGCCTTTTAGAAATAACCTTACAAGGGCCCAATCAATAAGGGATTTTTGCGGCTGATGCTGACACCAATATTGGGGAGCAAGAAAACTCCAATTTCCAATACCTCCACCAATATTATATGTAATAATGGCTGGATGTGGTTATCAAATACTTGTGACAAAGATATATAATGGAGGCAGGATATCTCACAATTTAACAAACTTTGTTCCAAGCATCGGTGCACTGAACAGTAAACATTTTACTAAATCACTAGTCCAAACACTTTTTCTAACCTTAAAACACAGTTTTAATATCATCGCATAGAGAATATATATACTGACACCGAGATACCTGCGATAGGCCAACATCGGCTGATAATATCGGCAAACTGATATATCAGTCGGGCCCTAAAACTTACTACTACAATAACTTACAACTAATTTGTTTTTGTTTGGGCAGGTGGATGGTGGAAAGCATCCTGAGTCTTACCTGTGGTGATGTTCAGGCATCAGGCACACTTTGATTAAGGTCAGGGGATGATGTCTCGTCTTGTGCTTCAAGACCTTTTCTGTATTTGTTGAAAACCCCGACCAAGTTGCGCCTGTGCCCACACATATCCATAAAATATATTTTTTATGCTTTTGGCATTTTTGTCTGAAGTATTTTCTTTCTTTTAGTTTCACCAAAAGTTGCTCGCATTGTCTTGCAAAACAAAGTGCCTTTACAACTTCAGCAGTTATTTTGCAGCCCTGATCATGAGCTCTGTTTCAAGGGGAGATGAACTATGGACGGCAGTAAGTAGGATTCCCAAAGCCCTTTTTAATGAGCAGGAGAGTGTACATACACAGCGCCTATCATGTCACTGTTTGAACATTTGTGTTCAGAGACCATGTTAAACACAGACGATAAGTTTGCCCTGCTAATATGTTTCCTCCTCTCATCCTCCTCTCTCTCTCTAAAACACACACGCCTCCTTGCTCCACCAACTCTCCTATGTATACAGGAACACACCCATACCCACGCATCCACCAATACACACACACACACACACACACACACACACACACACACACACACGCACACACACGCACACACACGCACACACACGCACACACACGCACA
>JAQLOL010000003.1:23905872-23921103 GCA_029783665.1 Naso thynnoides
TCTCTCTCTCTCTCTCATATATATATATATATATATATATATATATATATATATATATATATATAATAGGTCAAGCCACTTGCAATGCAGTGAAATTTACTAGTAAAGAAGTGAGAGAGGAGGAGGGTGTAGAGAAATTTCTGAATGAAAGAGTGTTAGTAGAGAGCCGTAGATAACACCCAGTGGAGGACCCCACTAGACCTGCTGACAGACAGCTGCAATCTTTTTAGCATAAGTGGCCCCGCCTGCTCCATTAGCAAAGAGAGGGAGGAGGGTGTGTGTGTGTGTGTGTGTGTGTGTGAGGAGGGGAGAGCTCGACCCCCCCTGGGGTACATGTTAGAACAAATTTGAGGGGTGTCATATTACACGCCTTGTGACAAGAGGCAGAGGGGAGGTGAATGATGAATTTGCTTGATGAATTAATCTGTGGACCAGTAATGGCTCTGCTAACAACATTAGTCATCCTTCTCACATCTCTGCGATTCACTAGTTTCTGCCCTCGTCTCTCTCTGTTACACAATCACTGCATCCTTTCCTTCCTCACAGTTGCTCCTCTCTCCTCTTCCTCTTAGTTCTGCTTCAGGTCAACAGCTCGATCCTCTCCCTCTTACTTCATTTGTAAAAAATTATTTTGCTATAAAAACTTTCTCCTAAAATCCTTAGAGTCTTTGGTTTATTTGATACACTCCCTTATTTACATTGTCCCCAATGTGTTTGTAAATGTGTCAGATAAATCCCCCTGCAGCATTACATTACAACTGACACCAACACCAGCCTATTTCTGCCACTGGCCACGACTCAAGCTTTGACTCAATACACAAATGCAAAATTGCTGTGTTTAAATAGATATTTAAATGGAAATGTATTGGGAAAGACAGCTGTTGGTGTTTGTAGCCTGGAGTGCTCATTACAATGGGAAATGGGGAGGAGTGTGTATGGGGGGGGTGATGACAACGGTAGCATGGCGAGCAGCTGTGTTAGCAAGTGAATGGTGTAATTACTGGCCAAACCTCTGTCATTAACCTGCTTTGTCGAGTGCCGCCACATCCGTTACCATGAGAAAGCCTTGATTAATTGACTGCAAGGACGAAATTCAATTATGTCATTGGGCTGCAGTTTATTAACTAAATGATAATTAACCACAAAAAACTAACAAAGTAATATCCCTTGCGAATCTAAGCTACGCAAGAATATATATTTGAATTTTTTTTCCAATTTCTACGGCTCATTTGCTGAGAGATGGAAGTAAGGTAAAGTTTACATTAACAAACAAACAAGAAAAATAAGTGAAGTTGGAACAAAACAGGTGGATGTGACACCTTGACTTCAAAACAATAAATTAATACGGAAGATGTTTTTCAGCTGCAGCACAAAAACAAGACAAACAAACAAAAATAAAGCACTGACGCTCTGGTTTATTTGACTGTCTGCATCACTGTGTTGTTAAAGAGTGTGTGCTACATTCCCTCTGTGTATGAGCGCATTCAGTGTGTTTGTTAAAGTGTAACTTGTGTATTCAAAGCTTGTGTGCGAGTGTATGTGTCTGTGACGATGTGTTTGGCAGCCTGCAGCACCGTTTGTTGGACTGGCTGCAGCATGGGATCTCAGGCAGAGAGGCGGCTGATGAAAGCACTGGCGGGATGCTCCAATAAAGAGCAGATTATCATAAGCGGCCATTGTCCACCTCCCAGTTCTCTCCAACAACACCCCCACCCCCCCATCTCCACTTACCCCTCTGCTGAAAATGTTAATCGGCCCTATCGCTGGCAGGCCAAGGTGAGGAGGAGTGTTTGGCTGCTTGGCCAAGTCAGAACAACTTTGACTAATTTAGAGGAAGCATGGAAAAATATTAACACAGTGACAAAAAAAAAAAAAATAAATGAAGTGATACAATCATCAGGGGGAAAGATGATGAAAGATAGGAGACAAATGACAAGAAGTTCCTGCTCTAGTTTACAAACAAATCTAACTTGCGTGTCTTCTGGGACGTGGCGACCAGCTGCACCCCCTTTGCCTCTGTCCCAACAAACTCCCTCCCTCTGGCTCTCCCTCCCGTTGACTCCATCCACCCAGCTCGTTTTATCTGAAGATTCTCAGACAATGCCTAGAGGATCCCGTTCCCTAATCTTCCTAAAAATCCCCCTTTCATCCCCACTGTTCAAGAATGTATGAAAGGCTGACACCGAGCTGTGGAAAAGAAGTGGGGGGAAAAAAAAAAGAAGCGACGCACATCTGGGAGTGAGGGTGGTGTCACTGCGCCGGACTGGGGTGAGGGGCAGGAGTTCAGCGCTGGTCGCTTGTGCAGAATCCTTGCAAGTTGACTAATTAAATTGTTTTGCTGCTAAAACATTCAAATGACCAAGGAGATTATGGGCATGAGCGGGAATGGGAGTATGTGAGTGAGTGTATGTGTGGGGTGAGGGGGTGTTAATCTGTGTTCTGACCCAGTTGAACCTCAAAGTCTCACACACACATTTTCCACACAAGACAAAGAGCTCAAATCCTTTGTTTTGTCCCCTCACAGGCACAAAAAGGCAATGGATTTTAAAGGAGTGATCCTTAGATTTCTTTTCTTCCCCATAGGGAAGAACGGTGCATTGGCTCCTGAAGTGAATTCAAGATGACCACAAACACATTCCACCGTAGTCTGATACGAAGCCATTCGATTGAAAAGCGAGTGCTCTTTTTTGTAACCCTGACAACAACAACACCAAAATGACCAAAGGCCTCAAAAAGGAATGCATCTTCGCTTAGCTGTGTCTATCTTAGTTGCCATGAGCTTAGCTTACGAATTGGCTCTGTGATTATGGATAAGCAATTGTCACAATCTCCCTGCTCATCAATTTCAATCACAATTCACACAGTGGACGGGCCTTCAGCGTAGCCTGCGTTTATTTTCAAGGCTACCTTCATTGGGAGATTCAGCCGGAGAGCCGTTTGAAGCTTAATGTTCGCTGATTATTTTTTCAGAAGTGCACTGAAAATTTCTTTTTAGTCCAACAAAACAGAACAATGTGGCACCTAAAAACCAAAGCATACATTGATTAAAGTCAACACCAAAACCTCTCTCCCTCTCTACATCATTCAGTCTGTGAACTGGGGAGGGTATTATAGTCTAAACACTTTTTCGTCCGTCAGTACTGAAAGATTAGACTGGTTATCCCATTAAAGTTGGTAAAATGCCATTCTTGTGTCTTTAAGCTCTCGTATAGGAGGTCAAGATGAGTCTGCCTGCGCTTACAAGGCGGGCACGGATGTAATCTGCCCAAAGTTACAATAATTAATGTTAAGCTTCTTCAGCAATACGTTTGTGAAAGAACTGGCCCTGATAATATACTTAAAGCTGCACACGCTGTTTGTGTTGCCGCAACAAGATGAGCAGGGTTTGATGTGCATGTGTGTGTGTGTGTGTGTGTGTGACAAAGAGTCCCCATGCCACTCACGTAGCTCAGCTTAAATCTTTAGTCAAACTATAAGCTGATGCTGCCACCATGCTGGATCAGAATGACAGGCTAAGGATGTATAAATATAACACACGCACTTTGACAATAATGCCTGCGTGGCGTCACCATTAGTGTTCAGATTACAAGTAGTGAACACATTACCAGACTGGAATGTAGCTTTAAAAGAGGGACAAGATGTTTAATCATCTGTAGATCCCACTTTCAAATGATCTTTGTAATATTTCTAAAACAGTGACTTTTAATCCCCGATAACGGTAAATTATAATAATAAATATATTATGATACTAATATCTGATGAATCAAGTACCTGCAGGCCTTAGTTTAGTTTGGATGACAATGATTTGGAGCCACAGGTTGATGTTTAAGACATTCACATTTTGCAGTCCTCCACACAAGCACACACAGCAAGTCAAGGCCAGCTGCCTCTGCCACTGTGAAGGCATTGACAGTCCGGTCCGTCCCTTTCTCAGATACTGAGGGGGATATGCTGCATTTGTAAAATACATTAAGCTCTTGCTGGATCCCTCCTTGTGCCATTCTCCCCTCGTCGACTCGCAGACACAAAGGCAGATTAAAGGAGCGCGCGCCATAAAAACCCTGTGTCAATCTTATCGTCTTCGAGTGCAATTTTTAAACATATGTTAATCTGGGAGAGCTAAAACTCATTCTCGCCTCTCTCTGCTTGTTTATCTCTTATCAAATGCGCAGTAGGTGAGAGGCGGCTTTGCGGTGCGGCTAAGTGCCATTATTTGGATAATTGCGTCCATTGTTGCAGGTTATACAGCTATTTGAAATGGGAGGTATGTGTAAATAGGTGCAGGGGCCAGGTAGGGGGCGGTTCAGACAGGCCCAGGGGATTTTCTACGAAGGCTACATGACGCATTTGAATGCTTCTTCATCTCCTCAAGCTGAATTTTCAATGAGGAGTGTGTGATATATTTTTCTGTGCAACAATACCTTTATAAAACTAACAATGCCAAGGTCAGAAGCATTACACAAACACAGTGATGAAAATTAGCATTTTAACAAAACACCCTCACCATCAAAAGTTCAAGCTTTTCATTCTGTGCAAGCTTTTCTTGTTGGTTGTTTAATATTTAAAGGTGTGTAATAGATTTTATAGACAGCCATGTAATACTATTCTCGCTCAAATCAATAATGCATTCAGCTTCTGTTGAAATGCACTAATAATTCTCTCCTATAATCAATAAACTCCTGTAAGTATTGGGTGTGTTGCAGGAGGTGAACGTTCACCTAATGTTGCATGTGTGAAGGACAGTCCTCCCAGTGGTGCAAGAATAACAAGTTCATTAGTCGAGGGGGGGTACCGCAGGAATTCAAATTCCCTCCCGGCCCGAGTCTGGCCTCTGATTGGCTGGCTGCGTCAGCATGGCGAGACTCATTAGAGCCCAGCAGTAATTAAGAGTTGTTAGAAAGTGAATTCTCCAACCGCAGATTAGAAAATTAAACTATTTACTGATTACATATTAATAGAAGACAACAATGGCGCTTGCCATAAGCTTGGAAGGCAACCAAGGAATAAATCTGTGTACTTAATTACCATAAACAATGGGGGCATAGAAATGGAGTTTTATGCACACTCCCTCCTGTAATGTGTCTGATATCAGAAGACACTTGACAATTCTTGTTCAATTATCTCTATTATTTAATGTGCTGTGAACTGCCTCTGAGTAAATAAATTAACCACCCCAATTACTTGGGATTCATCTGGGGAGGGCCGCGGCGTAATAGAAAATGCCGCAGAAAGCTGCATTGTGCCCAAACCAGGGGAGAGAGGGGGGAGAAAAGGGGATGTGTGGAAGAGAGGGGAGAGCAGGGGTGAGAGAAAGGAGACAGAAATACAGATTCACAGGGATAAAAAAAGAACCGAGCAAATAAAAAGTGATGCAGAGAAGCAGAAAGGCTTAAAAAGAGGAGTGCAAAAAGAAAAAAAGAAAGATAAAAAGAGAAAGAGTACTGATATAAAATGCACAAAATAGTAAACTTAAAACATGATGTAAAAAAACAAACAAAAACAAGGTCATTAAACAGCAGAAAGGCAGCTTCTTAAATTACAGAGAAGGAAAAAAAAGCCAAGAATGACAAAGCATGTGAAATCAAAGAAGGGAATATTGAGGAGCAACAGAGCACAGTGGATCTTCCCAGGCTTTCTGCTGCTGGAGCACAGAGATCAACAATCAGTCATGGGTCAGTCGGTCTGTCTGTTCACATCTGCCCATCAGTCCTGCAGCGCCGTGCGCAACCACAGCACCGCTACACACTGAGCTCACCCAAATTTACCTTGAGAGGTCTGAATCACATGATCATTTGCACTGCTATGATATCCACCCTGCTCCGAACGTCTGCTGTGAACATACAAACAAACTGCGCAGAGTTGGGATTTAATCTTCACGCATATATGTTATTAAACTCATATATGTTATCAAAACAACTCACCAGAAAACACAGAATCCTGAGCCAGCTGTCCCTTCAATGTAAAAAATCGAACCAAATGCAGTTAATACTTCAACTTTTCACTACATCACCTACGATCCTCATTACCTGATCTTTTGTCGTGATCACATCTGAATTCTGGCTTAACTGGAGTAGAGGAAAGTGGTGCTGAATTTTATTTCTGTCAAACCTCTTTCTCAAGAAAGCTTCACTGTTTTCTAAAGTGTGCAGATGTTCTGTATTTTGTAAACACGCGCTTTAGTTCACATAAGAGAAAACATAATTTAAATGGACATTAGATTGAAGCAGAGGTTGTTTTTTGTGTTTCTGAGAGGGTGCAGTGAAGCTCCAATGGATGCAGAAATAAGTTCTTATATGTGAAGCAGTTATTCAAAAGAAGCCTGCATGCTGTGTTACCTTTCCTTGGACAAAACATAGTTTCATGTCATAACACAGAAGTTGAGTGGACATGTGACAGTTGATGTAGTTTTGTTGCACAAGAGGTGCCAGCATGACAAGGAAGGAAAGAAATGGCCCACGCTGTGAGCACTTATGGTGCCAACAACTTGCAACTGTGAACTGTGCCAAAAAGGCCCAACAGCTGGCTTTTATGGCTTATTGGTGATTGGCTCTGTTGAACTTTAATCTGGCTGATTTACAGCCAAATAATTATGAAAGGCAGACTGTCTCACAACTTTTATTGGCTTCCTGGAAAAGAACAGATCAAGATTTAAAGAAAGTGAAATTCTTTCCCAAATTTCAACCAATCATTTAGTCATCTGATGAGATATTGGAGAATCTAAAGGACCTCTGGACTTCAGCTGCCCTTTGAAAGTGAAGCTGGCAGAGTGAAAATAGACATTTGCAAGCAGCTGGTGAAAATGTCCCACTAAGTCCCCTAGTAATGTACAGGCGCCAGTCAGATGCGATGGATCAATACCGGATGTTTTGCTTACAGCCAATCAGCCACAACTTCAATCAGACACTCTGGGTCCACAGCAAAATATCTATCATCTATGACAGCGTATGGAAAGGTGACCTCAGTTGCCGAGGTGATAAAGGTTACTTTGGTTACCACCTGTCACTGGCGCATCTCGCTCTGATGCCTCCAGACCTTAGCCTAAAGGCACAATCTATAACCTATTGGATGAGCCTCAGACTGGGATAAGTGCTGCAAAATGAGATATGGAAACAGAAATGCACTTTCAGGAAGTGAGAAAGCCGCTCAGCATCATGTGGCAACTTTTCTCCCTTGCTGCATTGCAACACCAGTGCGAATTATGTACCAGTTTGAGATTGTTTGTATTCAGCAATGAGCATGAAATGAACAGTTAAGCCTGGCTTTCCCGGTATAAACATGTAGGAACTAATGGGCTAACTGTGCATGTTTCAGTTGCTGTTGATTAAAACCAGCACGTGAAAAACGTAGGAGCTTTTCTGGTATACATCACAAACCATATCAAACATATCGTACTACATCACCCAGCAGTCAGTGTGTTGATGTGCAGAAACCACATTTTCTCGATTTCATCCCCCTCGGATGTTATAAAGGGGTAAAAGCAACCAAGGTGAACTTCTCTTTGTGATATCTTTTCATTATTTTGTCCTCGCCTTCCCTGTTGTCAACTCCTTCCTTTTCTATTTAATCATATTTTTCAGTAGGGGACCACAAGTACATATATATATATATTTATATATATATTTATATAACTATATAAAGAGAAATCTTATGGCTGAAGGTGTTTGGAAGTAAATAACCTGGCGTCTTGCTGGCTAGCGGCTGGTTTATCAGTGGGTGAAGAAGAAGGAGGAAAAACAGCCCTTCAGATTGACACAATGGCATGCGCTCCAACAGGGGAAGAGGGCACGGAGGCAGGGAGGGAGGCGAAAAAAAGAGGAGCGTGAACACAACAAATGTAGGAGAGATAGTCTTGATATCAGGACCCAAATGGGTTGTGGAAGGTGAGCGTAAATCCCGCCGCCCCAGTTTCCTTTTCTAAAAAACCTCCTCTTCTATCCTTCCTGTGTTGCTTTTTCAGGATTTTGGGGCTAAATCCACCAAGGTGGGTACTGATACATCAGAAAAAAGCATGAGACCTGCTACTAAAGTACTACAGCAAATACTGCAGTTACACTCTGAGAACATTTGCAAACATAAAAATTTTACACTTCCTGGAACCGTGGATTTCTTTCTTGTGTGAGGAATGGGATGGTTTAGTATCACAAATGGGATGCTATTCTCCAATTTCAGTTGGGGACTTAACGGAGCCAAGGCCCCTCTTTTGGCTCGGCACACTGTCTCATGTCTTAACAAGGCTTTACCCCCGGCCAAATCTTAAATAAAAACCTTCCGAATCTGGCTCCAAACGCCAAAACCAGATTGCACTTTGTATGCGCGGGTGTGTAAGCATTTGTGTGTGTCTGTCGTGGATTTGTGAACTGTGTCAGTGCTCGTGTTGTGTTGCCTCATGTTTTTTTTTTTTTTTTTTAACATTTCTTTGCCTCTCCCTCTCTCCTCCCTTTGACTCACCCCCTTCTTTCCTTATACAGCATATCAATGAAGGCCAGATATGTACTAGGGGAAAGAGGGTGTATGTGTGTAGCCGTGCATGGCTGAGCGCACTGTTCAATAGTGTGGAGGCTGGCTGGCTGGGGCCGCGGCTGGCAAACGGCTGCAGCGGAGACTTCGGCTGGGGCTCCGCTATCGCACCCAGTTATCGTTTCCCCCATGAAGGGCTCCCTTATCACCCCAGCCCAGAGAGGTCTCCCTTCTTCTCCCATCCCCGAGACACACTCCCCCTTCTCTCTCCCTCCACATCCACCCTTTCCCTCCCTTCTCCTCCCTCATCCCCCCTCCATCCCCTCCTTTCATATCCACCCAGCGCTCCGTCGTGCAACATTCAACCGAGGGGGTGGGTGCGGGGGGGCTTCAAAGATTCTCTCTCACACACAAACGCACACATAAATACACACACACACACACACAAACTCCCTGAGTGCACACATGTGTGTATGTGCGTGCGTACGCTCAATTTGCCAAAACAGTTTTTCCAGTGTAATTGGGCTTGGGGTACCTGTGTCCATGAGATAGCGCAGCCTCTTCTCCACGCGAGCTGCTCGGGCGTCTATGTGCCTCTGCTCGCTCTCCAGTGCAGACAGCTCCCCAACCACATACTGACTGGTGTCTTTGAACGCCTTCTGTCAACCAGAGAGAGAGGGAGCGAGAGAGAGAGAGAGAGAGAGAGAGAGATAGAGAGAGAGAGAGAGAGAGAGAGAATGGTTATGAGAAAGAAGGAAGAGTAGTGCGATATACCATTAAAAAGAGACAGGAAAAAAAAGGATAGAGGGACGAGAGAGTGTGAGGGAGAAAAGGTAATAGGGAGAGATAAAAGAGAAATGAGAAGAATGAAAAAGAAATGAAAAGAAGATATAAAACATAGGACAGAGGATGTGCAGCGTTTCAATAAATGTTCCATTCATAACAGATAAATGCAGCTGATCCCAAACTGTTGCTTTCCTTTGTGTTGTCTAAGCTTTATTTTGCATTTCAAAATTCATCAGAACCTCTAAGTTCAGTCTGTGTTTAGACATTAGTTGTATGTGTTGTCTTTAAATTTTAGCTCCTAGATGACAGAATAAGGTAAGTGAGGGGATGATGATCAAAGGCAGGATCAGTAAAAGAAGCGGCAGCCACAAAGAACAAGTTCGATAACGAGATGCAGGCGACAGGTTCAAATTAACTCAAACCTCCTACGTGCCATCAAGGTATGCAAAACATTAACTGTGCTGTCAGAGTTACTCACAGCAAATTGATGCAGTTGATCAATTGATCATTCACGCGATCAGCAATTTCAGCATGAGTATATTGTCAATTTCCACTTATTTTCCACGTATCTCATAACGTCGACACCCAACAGACAACACTCACTTAGCCTTTCATCTTAAAATGCCAGTTTTTAAATAGAAAACCATAATGTGGTAATGTTATCCCATCCAAGTATTCTTTCTGAAAATTACAAAAATGTATCTGACATAAATTTTAGTGAAATATTTACAATCTCTGTTTCTTATTCACATGACAGCTGGTGGTTCAATGGTTTCCTGCTGTGAATATTAAAGAAATTTGGAGACTTTGAGAAATATCAGCATTAGACTTTATTATAACTTGTGTTCTGTCTTAAAGTTGAGGTAGGCAGTTTATTTTTGGTGTCATTGGACAAAACTTCCATAATAACCTTTCAGCATATTGTAATTTAGGTGGTCTACAAGAACACTAGACTTCTGCTCCTCTCCTTGGTTCTGTATTCAGACTTTGACAGGACTTTTTGGCCAATCACGGGTCATTTCATAGAGGACTCGTTCCTATAGGCTGCTCTGTGCTGTGTTTTTAGCAACAGGTCATTTTGCTACAAGCTAACTGACTGTTGAAACAAGTTACATGCCTTATGTTCTAAAACTGGCCTCTGGTGACTGACAAGCTGAGGTGTAGGCAACTCCGTCAGCTGGCTTGAGCCGAGCTGAGATGGACCATTTTACACCGCTGCAACGTTCCCTGCAACCGGTTTGTCTTGTCTCTAACCTTTAGTGTAAACTGACTGGAAAAGAGAGAGCAATAAAACAAAATAAAACGTGAGCCGGAGAAAAAACAGGGAGTGGAGGGTGCGCTGGAGTTGCTTCCTTAGGAGTCTCATGCTACAGCTAGCTTGATTTCCAGAGTTTGCTTACGCCAGCTTTACCAACTTATTTCTGCATTGCAGTCCTGACCTACCAGCAGGTTAAAATATCTCCATGGTCCCTCAAACTAAACCTCACACTCAGCTCTCCTTACCCACACACACACACACACTCTCCCATTTCTTATTAGTCTTTTAACACCTCACACACACAACCTCAGCCATTCCATAACAAACTAAGACACACATAAACCCACCCATCACTCCATAACCACATGCACTTAATACACACTCCATTTCTGACCCCTCTTCACCTCTGTCTCCTGACTGCTTGCTATTCTCCAGAGGGACTCCTTCGAGTGAGGAGAAATGTTTATTCAAATTCACTACTGAGGATGCATCCGAAAAAATATCTCCATTTTATTGCTGATGCACTTCATTTTTCTTAATGGGAAGGAGAACTAGTGAGCAGGAGAGAAAGTTTTTTTTTTTTCCATTCCACCCAGGCCAGCACTTTTCCCCTGCACTCTTTCCAGCGTTTGAGTGTGTGTACCTCTGTGAACGTGTGTGTGAGTGTGTGCGCGCGTGTGTGTGTGTGTGTGTGTTGATTCCCAGCAGCCTCTCTTCCCCCTCAGTCCTCCCCCTTGCGCGCTCTCGCTCTATCACCATATTTTTCCTTGGCAAATCAATTTTACACATGATCAGCCCACTCCCCTTGCCGCGCTCGGCCCAGCCGTAATTAAGAGGAGGGAAATTACCATATATATTATATTAATGCAAACATCATTCAGCAGGTAATTCTTGGCTGATCGGGATAATGGAAAGGTTGAACACCCATTAACCCTGGGGCCCGGGCACTAGGAGGAGGTGTGTGTGTGTGTGTGTGTGTGTGTGTGTGCGCGCATGCATGGGACTAAGGTGGAGGGTGCAGGGTCGGGGGTAAGAGGGCTGCGTGGGTAGAGAGATTCACCCCGTGGTCTCCAGTGGCACACACACACACACACACATCTTTTTATAATAACAGTATTCTTAAAGACACACTCTTTGTACACTGGGTTCAAACACAGGCTGAGAAAAGAGTTTGGGTAAGTGTGTGTGTGTGTGTACACTTGAAGGACACTTTGGCTCACCGTTAAATGGCAGTGTCGCTGATATCTACCATTGTTATAATTAAAATGACAGCCTGTTCGATCAATACAGAATGTCTCTCTGGGGAAGAGACGTCGACTGAGAGAGTAAATGTGTGTATGTGTGTGTGTGTGAGTGTGTGAGAGAGAGAGAGATGAACAAGTTCTAGAGGAGGAAGAGAAGAGCTCAGTGATAAATTAAGACAAGAGAGAACACACAGAAAGAAAGCTAAATAACAGGAAATAAGGCCAAGAAGGAATAAGTACAACCTCACACAACTCTCACAATCCCTAACTCCTTTTTTCAAACTTGCCAAGCTCACCATAAAGGCTTTCAAACATCTTAAGCAGAAGGAAAACTACAGCATATGATGACCATAGCGGAGCAGATCCAGAATCAAGAGTTTATACTTGGGCCTAAATCAGTTCTATCTCACTGTCCTGTTAGCTGTTACAGGTGGGATTAAATTTAAGGTGTGCACCAAAAGGGCTCAGTGTAAACAAAAGTACAACTTAGGATAAAGAAGGTGACAAACCTCTTCTTCAAAAGGTCTGCGTATGTCGAGCTCTGTCAGTGAACCTCCATCTTCCTCGGCCTTCCTCTGATCGTCAGGGACAGACTTCTGTCTCTTCACCTCTGCTGGGGTAAAGGACAGGAAGGAGAGTGAATGAGAAAAAAGCAAGTACAGACATTCACAGTGAGACAAATGGAAGATGAGAGACTTATTTTAAATGTGTTACTGATCTGTCATAGCACAGAAATGTGGTTTAACAAGTCAGGACGATGGCGGCATTGATGAGGCTAATGCAGACCAAATATTACAGTTCTGTTGTTGTTGAAGCTGCTGTTTTCACTCTAATGACTATTATGAGAAAAGCCTGATATTCTTCCATAGAACAGACTCCAGTTCTTTCAGCAGCAGGATTTTCTTCACATAAGCCTTTTCTCATTTCTTTGGGGATGTAATTTGTTTGGTATTTATAGGGTGATTTACTCAGCTGTTGTGGATGGCCTGCAATGTTTTGGCTTAAATTCTTGAAAAATCTTTAAAGAAGCCAGAACCTTTCTATTATTGTTTACAATTTGGTGTTACAAGAAACAGGTAAACTAAGTGAAGGAAGAGCTTCTTCACATGGCTGTTTTCTAAGAGCACACAGTAAAAAGGTGAATTTTTTTTTTTTCTCTGAGGTGTGAATTGGATGTAGTCAAGTGTTGCTGTGTACGAACACACCACTCTGGGAAAATACTTTGAGTAGTGTGTGTGTGCGTGTGTGTGAGTGAGTGAGTGTGTGTTTTACCCCACCTGGTCTGCTCTCCACATACTGACTGAAGGACTTCAGCTGTGTTTTCCTGACTGTAGAATCCTTGTTGAAGACCACCGGGCTGCGCAACCTCTCTGTCGCTCTGCGCAGTCGCTCTGCTCGCAACTCCTCAGCGTTATTCTGTGAAACAGAGAAATCGTGCACTTAGATTGTCTTACTCACTGCTGATGCTATGCATCACAGAAATATAAAAGGCTGCATTCAAAAGTGAGCACTTATAGTAACATTGATCAGAAAGTTAAGGCTACAGTATTTCTAGTGGTGCTCCAAAACCCTGGAATACACAGGAGCGTTTGTTCTACGTAAAGATTTGGCCAAAGCAACTCAAATATTGTGCTATAAATAAATGCAATAAAACGTAAAATCTTTTACCAAAGCTCATAGCTTTCATTCAACATGTAAAGCTCAGTAAAAGAAACTTATGAGATGCAAAGCCAGAACTCCAAGCAACTGCCGTTGTAAAATATTATCTTTAGCTGGCACAAATAAAGAGGGGAGTTGATTAAACCTTTAATCACTGACTTTAAAAAACAATGCCAACAACAACGACTAACGCTGTTAGTCTGTTGGCTCCCAACATCTCCACTATTATTCTGTCAGCCTCTACCAGCCACTTAGATCTGCTCTCAGGCTTTTATTAGGTAGCCGGTTCAGGATTTCACAGCTGCTGTGATTATTGTGATCACCCCCGCCTCACACACACACACACACACATAAACGCGCACACACATGCAAACCTGTGCACATAAACTGACAGGCCAGGCCACAAGATAAATCTGGTAAAAGTTAATATGTTA
Organism: Naso thynnoides; assembly: GCA_029783665.1. Lineage (NCBI taxonomy): Eukaryota > Metazoa > Chordata > Actinopteri > Acanthuriformes > Acanthuridae > Naso > Naso thynnoides. Next base: position 23,919,711 of record JAQLOL010000003.1, read on the forward strand.
GCTACATTGTGGTTTGCAGGAACACCTCACAAACACACACTCACACACACACTCTTCCTCACTCATGAGAGAGACAAAAAGGAAGCAATTAACTTGACTTTCAACAAAACCCCGAGCCAGAAAATATATTCAGATTATGCAAAATGCAAAAAAACGCTATTGTTTTCAAAGTGAACATGTGTTAAAAAGCTACACGCTCGCTTCTCCCACTATCAAAAACAGCATGCAGAAATGCTTTATTACCGGGCCTCCAAATATGCCAAGCCGAGTGGAAAAGAAACCGACTCGGGCTAAGATTGACGTTGTGGCAACGTTAATAAGACGGCGAAACGTGTAATAAAGTCGACAATTAAGGCAAACATGTTCCACTGCTTGAAACAGAGGGAGATAGTCAGGCAGGGTGTGTGGAGCGAGGAAAGCTAATAGAGACGGTGTGGGCGGGGAACGAACCGTAGATGGGGTGTTGTTAGTTTAGCTTCAGATTATTGACTTTCAAAAACAATGTCAGCAATTAGCCTGTTCTCGCTTTGTTTTGTCTATTAGTCTCTTCAAACCTTCGCTCAAGTCAAATCGAGGCAAATTTATTTATGAAGTGCTGTATACAAAATGCCCAATTAAACATTTTAAAACATGAGGCTAGGGGAAGCTTAAGTGCAGCACAGAGGAAATCCTGAAGAGCAGAGGGAACATTTAAATTACTGATTGCAGGAGAAGATAAAGGCCTTCTCTCACTCTGCTGTTAGGAAGTGACTGATCTGTCTTGATTCTTCTGTCAAATTAATGTTTGGTTTCTATTAACATTAAGGGTGCAACTTCTAATTTAAGCAGTCCCACGCAGAACGATGTGATGAACATATATACAGTGCATTAATGTATTGTGAGGTCATGTCTGCCAGAGGTCCAAAGTTTCTCCCTCTTCAGTTTCAGTGCTGGGCAATGTGTCAATATCTTACTGATATCTTGATATGTAATTAGATATCTTCTTATATTTTGGATATCATCACATCGCATATGTGTGGCTGCTTTGTGGTTTTAAAGGCTACTTCAGCAACATGATATAATTTTCGGACTGTCTGACAACATTTGTCTTTACCCTCTTAGTCAGCAAATTCACATTACTGATGATTATTTATCAAAAATTACATGGCTTACTATTTTGTGAAAACACAAATAACCATCTACACTACTGATATCAAGGTATTTGGTCAAAAATATAAGGGTACTGGATTTTGGCCATATTGCCCAGCCCGAAACGTCTCTTCTTCTTCGAGGGACGATCATGATTGTGATATCCACATTAATGTTTTACAGGTTTTCTTTTTAAATAGTACACTTTAATAGCCCGGTTAACCATCCGCTTCCACATCGTTTCACTTTGTGAGAAGCGTCTGGC
>JAQLOL010000003.1:23957228-23990064 GCA_029783665.1 Naso thynnoides
GGAACAAGAAGGAGCTGTTAGATGAAGATCTTCAGGTTAACTAAGTTTCATGTGAGCCAACAAATTTCCTCTCTTTTGTTCGACAAATCAAGTTCTCTGTTAGCATTCAAAACATTCTGAAGTAGGTGCTTTTACTGTACATTTTGACAACTTATTCTCTGCCATGGTCCTGCTGGTTAACTCTCCTTACTCTCGTCATATTACAGGTAAAATGTCACTGTATCCCAGCAACTCTGTGTTGGCTTTGCGACTGCTGCTGCTGCTTTACGGATCCGAGAGCGTCTGTCTGTTCCACAGTATCAATTTTAAAAAAGGCAAAATGACATTTTGAATTTTTTTTGACAGTGGGAAAGTAATGTAATCAGTGTATACCTCACCACTGTGTAACACTGGGAACACAGACTACCGCGGCATAACTTCAACCAGGGTTCATTGTCACTCGTGCCTCTGCCATGAGCTGCTGGTCAGTATGTCTCTTACATACACACATACTAAAGGCTAGTCATTGTCTGAAGTCTGTTAGCAGTGCAAACCTAAAGCAGAGACGGAAAAATTGTAAACTTCATTAACTGTTCATATCGTTATCACAATATTCAACAACATTACTGCATATCGCAAGTTTTCCTGACATCATGCAGCCTGAATTAGAAATACAGAAAAAAATCAAGATTTTTGTTTTCATCAGAGTAAAACACAAGGGATGATTAGCTTTTCTCACAAAATCACAACACAATTACACTTCATTACTTGAAATGTTTATTTCTGATCTTTAAAAAGAAGAGCGCGTACACTGAACGGCTGAGTAATCATTTAATAGTAACATTTACAGCATTTCAGTGAAGTCAAATCATAAATTTGTTACCTCTTACTTATTTAGTTACTATATTATGGGTTGTTTAAGTTTTGGTTTGCATGATCCTAAAATTAAATATGAAACTTAATTACAGATCACATGTAGGCTACTTTAACGGGGCTTGAACATCATTTTCTGTGTATACATTGTGAAACGTGTGTGTTGTTGTGTTGTGTCTTGTTTTTTGTGAATATAATGTAAAATGTGTATGTTTTGTTTTCCTGTCTTAATGTTGCGTAACCTGTGATGTTGCAAACAGAGCAGCTGTGACAAATTTCCAACTTGTTCTGACAATGAAAGTATCAGCATCATCTTCATCATCTTCATCATGCTGCATGAGTAGTTTTGTCTGTTGTATTTCATGTTTATGTAATGCTTTCTAATTTAGAAGGCAGAGGAAAAACAACTATGACAGCAGGATTGTTCAATTCAAATATTTTTGGTTTACAGCAGAGAGTGTGTCCGAGAGACACCACATCAAGCAGTATATTCAAATTAATGACGGTTCCTTAACTTGAAAAATATATCTGTTAAAATTAAGCAATATACAAACTTTGTAACACTTTGTATGAATCTTGCGGTTAGTAATATTTCAAAAAATCCTTTCAGCACAATAATCTTTTCAGCAAAGATCAATTAAATGAACATTTTTGTCCAATATGAATATTGTGTAAGAATATCTAATACTTTCCGTCATGGAACTGGCAAAGCTCTGGGTGTAGACTAAATGTCACAGACGCCTGCCCCAGGCCGCTGCTCCCTGCTCCGCCTGCATTCCCTCTCAGTGACTGACAGCTATCTATCGCTGTCAATCATCAACCCCCTCTCCCCTCAGCCCAACCCCTCACGGTTGTGCTCAGGGAGCTTCTGCCTGGTGCTCAGTGCTACACTATCAGATGGCATGACAAATGACTTCTCCTTGGCCTCATTACACACACATACCCCCCCCCCCCCCCGCCACACACACACACGCAAACACACACCACAACGTGTCACAAGCAGTCTGAACATACAGAGGAACTCAACATGCAAACTCCTTAAGCGCACAGATGAACATGGACAAAATCACCTGCAGACCTGCACACGTGCACATAACCATTGATAATGGATCGTTTCAAAGGGTGCAAGTGTTCTAAATATTTACTTCTCTGTCTTTTTTCTACCAACCCCCACTATTGATCGTCCTTATCTGTCATAATTCAGCACAGTCTGAGCTCATTGCAATCACTCCTCACAGATAGACTGTGAAAGGAGGAGGGGGCTTGTCTATCAACTGGCCATGAAAAGCAGAGATTGTTGTCGTTTCTACACATTTCCATTTCTGCTGCCCATTCAATAAATTCTATACATTCTAATATCTCCCTTTAAAGCAACTCCGTGCAACACTGTGGATGGGAAAAGTCTCTTTTCATCAGCATTTTGCATGCTGCATCATTTCTTTATAAATTGCTCTTTCTCTCTCTTTTTCCTTTCTACAGTCCTTTTATCTCATTTGCTCTTTAGTGTCCTTAACCTGCATAACTAAGCTGCCCTATTCTGTGCCTGTGAGAACAGTTTTTTCTTTCCTTGCAAGCAATATCACAATCACCCTTCTCTTGTTCCAACACCTTCAGGGTGCTACATGAAACCACAAGATGCATCACTCCTCTTTCCTTTCGCCTGAACCCACTGGCCTTCAAATCTCAGTCACCCTCAATAGCAAGTGTGATCTATGCACATTTACTATATGTGGAACTGCTGGAAACAAATCAAAAACAACCCACTGACATCACATCTCACATCCTGCACTCTCAGTTTATATGCAGCATTAATTCTTGTTGTACAATAATGTAAGATCCAACATAAAATTACAAACACTTTTAATGTCTGACACATTACGACCTGGGAAAACACTTACCAAGCACACAAAGATTGCAATATTTGTTCCTTATTTTATCATTTAAAATGAACCAGGGACTTCACTCATGAGAAACTCTACAATCGTGTAATATTTCTTATATCAGGCTCTAAAATATACTAAATAACAGCTGGCATTAAAGGTAGACTGACTGGCCAACTGTACACATTAATGTCTGGTGTTGGACCTATAAACGATGTACCTATCTCCTAATTTAACACCATAAAATAGTTCATTCCAGTCATAAAACACTAAAGAGCAGCAGGGTCAAATGCTTCCATCAAATGGGATTTTGTGCTGGCATTAAACTTTACACTTACTGTAGGCAATGTTTAGGTTTGTATCAGTTGTGCAGATACACAAAAACATATTTCTAACCATTTTTAATAAATTAAAGCTATTTCAGATTGTCTAGATGTAGTACACACTTATTTTGTGTATTGGAAAAATTATTTTAAGGACCTATTTTCGACTGCAGGGACCATTTGCTGGAGAAGAAAAAGAAATGTGGCACTGCACAATTCAACAGGAACTAGATATATATGTACAAGCCTACATCTCACTGGACAAATCCTACATGTTGCTTATATACGTGTGTACCCAGATTTTTGAAGGCTACATGAGCACGTTGGCAGTTGGCTGATATCTACTCATGTCCCCTCTGTGCACTGTAAAGGAACAGCTCGCTTGGCCACATGTACATCAGCAGCTGGTGTAGATCGTTACAGAGAAGCTGGTTGCAGTGCTGCAGCTATTCACCAGGTATCACCTTCTACGGCATATTCCCATATTACTTATATCTAACCAATTTCTGCAGGGCTACTTGAGCACCTGGAGGGGGGTGAGGGGCGGTTAGCAGATATGGGATTGGGTCTCTCCCTCTCCCTCCACTGAGGTTATTGTCAACAGGGTAGCATTCATGCCTAACAGGGCCATCAGAGGTTATCGCTGAGCCAGAGTGTGTATGAGAAGAGGAAATCAAGCTGCAGGAACCCGACGCATATCGTTCTGTGTAGCCCTCGGGGCCAAAGAGGGGACAGGGCGTCTGTGTGTATATACGTGTACAAGTGTGTAGTAGCAGAATGAAAAGGGAAAAACACCGGTGTGCTTTTGTGTGTTTTGCGAGTGTGCACTGAAAAAAAAAAAAGCGAATGTGCACGCGAAGAGCCAGAGGGATGGAGGGTAAACGGGGATGTGTGCTGCTCCAACTGCGAACATGCAGATATGATGACATATGGCAAGAGGAAAATAGGTGTGAATGGGTTATTTAGTTAAGCTATAGTGGTGAGGGCATATGTGTGGGCTGTAGTTTGTAATGAGAGGAGAGCATTGAAGCCAAAGAGCAGGGACATTACTGTAAAATAAAACAAACAGAGTGTTTTCACACTTGTAGTTTGGTTTGTTTGGTCCAAATCAGTGAATGAGTTGTGCATTTCTCCCTTTGGTTCGGTTTGGTTCCACAGATGCAAAAGCGAACCAACCAATCATTGGTCAGAAATCACGTCAGTCAAATCCCCTTTCCTTTGGCCGTTTGCAAAACATTTTGAATGCTTCATGATTTTATGTGTTTTTTCCTAGCTGTTGGGGCACATGGCTGTCCAAAAATTAAGAAGGCAACATATTCTGTGGCTGTTTTAGATCAACCCTTCATTCATGTTTGTGTCAAGGCAACCTGCTAGCCGTTTGCTTACAAAGTCATCCAAAAATACACAATTCTGCTGAAGTTTGGGCAAAGATCAGATCAAATTCATCCCACAAATGGAGCGTACCAGAGTTCATTTGTAACTGCATTGAAACCACCTTTTAGAACAGGTCTCAGTTCGGTTGTTTTGGTCCGCACCCGAGTTCAACTACTGTGTTTACACCTACACAAACAAACCACACCACCTATAAACCAGAGTTCAGCTCAATGGGACTGAACAGGGCAGTTGTGAAAAAAAAAACTACTAAACCAAAAATCCTCAACTCAAACTACTTAAAAACAACACATTGAACTGTAATGGTACTGCTTTACAACTAAATATTTAAAACTGTTACAGCCTTACAGAGAGACTCACTGATACTCATGCTTACCTTAATTACTGTATCGCACACCATAAACATGTGCATATCCCTTCCTGCACTCTCTTCCACACACGTTCAAACAACAGTCTAATCAACACAAGACAAATATGCTCTTTTTATACACACACCAACGTCAACACACACAAAGCAGAGGCAGTTAAGTGAGCTCCCAGTGGGCAGCTGAGTTAAGATACCATCTCACCTCTGCCAGGTGACGAAGTCCTGCTTTGGGCGCACACGGTCACGTACACACATCACAGCAGGGGAAACGTCTTAGAAACACTGTCATTATAACAGTCTGTCTCTGGTGCATGTGTGTGTTTATTGAGTACACGCACTTTCCTACCATAATGTGTTTCTGCCTCCCCCATCAAACCATAAAACACAAATACACACTATATCCAGGGATTAATGGCAGATCTCTAAATAAGGCCAAATGGAGATGTGGATGGGAGGGAGCTAAGTGGTGTGAAGGGACCAGCGGTGGCTGCCTCTTACCTTTTTGTTGTTTTCTTTAATATCCTGAGGATTGAGCGACTTGTAGTCTCTGGAGGAGCGGTGGGGGGGGGGGCGCAGAAAAAGAGAGAGAGAGAAAGAACGAGAGACAGAGAGAGATAGCGGAGAAAGAGTTGTGTTTAAATATGCATCACATGTAATGGCATTAGAACTGTAACATGCAATTTCATAGCAGTGCAATCAACAGAACTAATAGAGTGGAAAATATGTAAAAATAACACACTGGAGTGCAAAGGCACACAAGCATAAGCGCACACACACACACACACACACACACACACACACACACACACACACACACACACAGTTTTAATAAATTATCTTCACGTCTGCTCTCTTGATGGGGCTGCAGGTTTTTCATATGTTTTACTTTTGAGAGTTACATACAGAAAATACTAAACCTAAAGGAATCTCCAACACACAATACTCTGCATTTAACCCTATATTTAAATATGAAATATTTAGTATTCTATTTTGATATTTATATTTAAATAAGAAAATCACAGACTGAGGCGCCATTCATGTTTGAAGGCAGCGGTCATCTAATTAAAAAACACAATGCATGTGCAAAAATTATACCAACTTATTATAAAAAGGCAAATGAGTGGAGTCTTCATCTAATATGAACACAAGACTTTCACCTGACCTTGTATGATCTAAAACTTTCACTTCTTCATTATTTAGTTTTTTTTCTTGAGGCGTCAACAGTCTAACTTGATGGTCTTAAAGGACAACTCATCAGCCTTCTTTTCTTGGATTCTCAAATGGCTTTTTGACTCATTTTTTAGCAAAAAGCGGTGACGCAGGTTGCAGCACAGACTCCCTCCCCTTCCTCGGCCTGGGGGTTTATATGTTGCAACGCCATCATGCACAAACTTATGTCAGGTCATGTGTGGAAATGCGTTCAGAGGAGCTTTGAAAAATAACATTTTGACACCAAAACGTACTGAATATATAAAATATGAGATTTGAATACATATGGAACATTACCAGGCAGCTACAGAACGATATGAAAACCTCAAAGAGAGAAAAAAAGGACCTGCCCTTTAGTTATCGCCCTTATACGTTGAGACAGACATCATTCTCTTAGTGTGGGTTTTGTGTTTCATACATTATGTCAGGCCTGAAGTGGTGCAGCAGGGCGCAGAAGGCCAGCCCGTTCCTCCAGGACGTAGTAAAGTTCGTGATCTTCACTCCGCGGTAGTTCTTGGTGACCTCACGACACCAGGCCAGCAATGACTGGCTGGCGTTGGGCTTTCCTCCCAGAACTGGACTCGGGACGGGGCTGGGCTGTAGGCGGAGGATGAGGAAAAGGAGGAGGGAAGGGTTAAAGTAAAAAGAAGGAGAAAAAGAGAAACAAGATTTTAAATTTAGTCTTTTTCTAAATATCACACCTTTACAAGCTAAAGTGCATTTATGCCTCATGTTGATATCCATTTAGTAAATGGAGGCTGTTTTTGGGTCATGCAAGTTCAGTCACTGTAATTTTTTAGTTTAGTATGATGGACAACAAACATTAACTTAAAAGTAAATAAAATATTACGAATATCTAAAAGGCTTTTTATGTCCTGTAGCAATCTACCATGAAACATAAATAACTTTAATTTTTATTTTTTAGTATTGAAGATTATTTGTATTTGAAGTGATGGCTATATTTTTTGCCCCTTCCTCCATGGCTGGAGCTCCATTCATTATTTATTTCTTAATAAGACGTTTTACTTAGCAACCTCCAGTCATCCAATTAGCTTGCTTTACTGACATACAATGAGCCCACCATGCACACACATGCTCACGCGCAGACACACACCATAATGAAGGGTCATGCACAAAGCAGCGTATGACCGTGGATAATGTAAACATCTTATTAATTAGCTCCGCCTTTGAAGTCTTATCTGGGTCGAAAGCTTTCACCATTAGGAGCCTTTCCTCTCCCAGACTCCAAATCCCACAAATCCTTGGTGGTGTGGAGACACTGGTCTTCCTCTGACGGCCAGCAGAGCCAATGCTATTCTGATTATTCAGCGGACTATTCACTAATCTGGTTATGGAGCGACAGATATGGGCTAATTCTCTCTGATCATTTTGGAGAGAAATGGCAGAAATGTCACTGAGATTTGATTAAATTCATTAGAGGCCAGTGATCAAAAAGACTGTGACGTGTTCAAAATCCAAGTGCGCATTACTATTGTAGGCAGGACAATGACATTTAACATGCAAGTAATAAGACAGACTACTCAGTTACTGGCACAATATGTTTAAATCAGGTCTAAGTTCAATCAAGCTTAATTTGGCTTTTACAGGCTTTGATAACAATATACAAAATAAGACAAAATTTCCAACCTTAATTAATGTGAGAAATAAAGGAATATAAAAAGTGCAATTTTGTTAAATTACATTCACGACACAATCTGCTTTACTGAGTCTAATTTAAAACTCTCTGTTTAGTAAACATGACTGAACACAGTCCAGATGTTACTCCCTGCAGTTAAGCTGTCATGTCTACTCTGTTTTGATTGTGTACCTTCTTGTACAATATTGGTTTTGCTGGCAACAGAAATATGCAAATTTCTCTAGGTGATGATTAATCTCGATGCACGTGATGGTTATGCAAATTTAACCTTTGCTCAACCTTCAGAGGTGAAAAGTGAATGAAGACATGTTGGTTTAACACAACCTGAAATTGACCACCCTAACGAGTTAACCCAGTTTCTATAGACACACAGTGAAGGTCTGGAGAAAAACACAGCTCACTACAACATGACTGAGTGTCAGCCATGTAAGGAGGCCTGTGGTGGCCAACCAACCCCCTCTATTGGAGGCTTGCTGCTACAGCAAGAACAGAGGAGCTGGTGGAAGCCATGGTAGTTTGGAGAAGCAGTACTATTAGGGGATGGTGTGCAGACTTGAACATGTTTAGACCTCTCACAGAAGCCATGAAGGTAATCTATGAGTGCAGGGAAGGAAAGAAACTCTGTTCAATTGGAAATTAACAAGTGACTGACAATAACTGCTTGATAACAAAACTGTAAAAGGAGGGAGATGTGGATAATCTAAATGCTGAAACAACCATGCTACTCGACTCCCATCCTAGCCTAAATTAAAGACTTTCTGAACCACAACTCAGCATTAACTTTTGTATGTTTTTAAGATGTGACAAGAGTCAGCCAATCACCATTTGGACGTCTGGTTGTTCTTGCTGCTGACAGTTTTTCAAGACACTACAACAGTAATACACAAAAGAGTGGGACTAGAGCAATTTTAGTCAGTTAGCTGTAGTCTAAAAGCACCTGGATGTCTCTTCCTCTTCTATTGTTACAGTTTAACCTGCGACCGCAAGCCTGAAGCCTGCCGAGATGCCACAAGGGCCAAATCAGATGAAAGAGATTGGAGGCCATCTCTAATAGCAACTCCTAACCTTTGCACCAGTGTGTGTTTGAGTGAGTGTGTGTGTGTGTGAGTCATGGAGGCCCCTACAGCAGTCTCAGTACTGGGAGACGGTAGCAGAAGCCTGAGGGGCGGACACTTGACATTTCCGGCTTTAAAAGAGGGCCTTAACCTTTCCCCACAGCTTCTCCAGACACGTTTTAGGCAGCCTCAGCGATGCCTGCTTGCCACTCAAACAAGAAGAAAAAATAGACAAAGAGCGAGAAAGAGATAAAAGTCGGAAAGTCAATACCGATTGTAAGGCAGCCCCCTTTTACTGTATGTGGATAAGAAGAGAGGTCAATGTAAACAAAGAAGGTTTTTTGGCCCCATCAAATAATTTTAAAATACTTTTCATATCACCGACCAAACCTAATGAGAGTATTCTGACGAAGAGAGCCTCAAAGAAAAGCAAACTTTTTTTTTTACATTTCCTGAACAAAAACACACACTTCTCTTTCGATGGAACTAAACTTGTGTTTCCAGTTGTTCCCTGCTTTTGCAACCATTTTTGTATTTGTCAGTAAAGGAGTGTGTGTGTGTGTGTGTGTGTACAGTTTAGTTTTGGAGTGGTCCTCCTCCAGGCCTTTCCTTTCTGCTGTTTCAAGTGACAGTTGAAAGTAGTTGTCTAATTGGAGCGCTCTAATTACCTTGGATTAGAGACCAGGTGCTATTAAAGCAATTAGACACACAGCACACTCCAGCGCCGCAGACCCTGCACCCTAGCCGGCAGAAAGCATACACACAAATACACACCTGTGTAGCACAGCCAGTGGAAAAAAAACATGCATTAGCCAGCGGGACACTCTCTCACATACACACCTACATCTAATGACAACCAAGTGTCAGAGCCAACAGAAAACACTCACGCACCAATAAACGTGCACATAATATAGATTTTTAAAAGGTATGACTGAGTGTGTTTTTGGAAACTAGACACTTAAAAAAATCTCTTTTATTTCACAAGAATGTGTCATTTCAAAAATACTCGCGTGTCAATGAGAATGATATCCTTTTTCATTCCTGACAAACCAGTTTTTAGAGGCGACTGTTTTAGGAGCGATGTAAGGACGGCGACATGACTAGCAGTGACCTCAGTTCATCACAACACAACCTGATGTAATTTTCTCAATCGGCAGCCCAGACTGTTCCATTACAGCAGTTTCCAGATAAAGGTTTACAAATGCATCTACGCACCTCCAGCTTTCATATCCATCAAATATTGAACAAATACCATATCTGCTTTTACAGGAACTGGCTGCACTTCCTTAAGACACAAACACGGGAGGAGTGAAATTTTCATGAGGAGCAGAAATGCACCCTGACTTATCAAACAGTTTGCTGTCTTGCCTTAAGCAAGGTTTACACATATATGTAGTGTGTTTGTGTGTGTGTGTATGTGTGTATTTGTCTTTTATCTGTCTGTGTGAATGTCACAGGATGCGTGTGTGTGTGTGTGTGTGTAACACTGACACAGTCATGTAGCTAGCTCGGCTCGAGGGTAGGATTAGCGGAGAGCATTGCCCCGGCCCACAAACATTCCATATTAAAAAATAAAAAGGCAACCTTCATTTCTATCAGTGGCACATAACCTCCCCTCTTCCTCCTCTTCTGCTACTATTATACACAACCCTAACAGCCTGGGTGAAAAATACAAGCCACTGACAAGAGATTCCATTATTCCTGATGCCTCAGTGTCAACAACATACATCCGACAGGGCAAAGAAAGAAAAAAAAATGGAAGAAGGGAAAAGGATGCGAGAGAGAAAGAAGGGGGGTTAAGCTCACTACAATGCCTGAATGACAAGATAGGAGGAAACCTGGGAATGGAAGCTTCCAGGTTCCTGTTGGTGCTGGTGTTAGGAGGAGGATTTCTGGTGTCAGCAACGGGATTTTTGGGAGGGCAGGATGTGATCCGAAATCACGGCAAAAGCGGATGAACCATGATATGGAAAATTAGAAAATTGTCACTGAATGATCTTAGTGCTTAAACTACAGAACAATTCTATGGCGAGACGGGAAACTGTTTTTCTGAGATTTGGGTGTTAGGCCAATATCTTTTTTACTGTTTTAGGACAGAAGTAATTTAAAATACCCTTTAAAGCAACTCAGCAAAAAAACTCCAGTGTATTACTATGAGTAGTAGAGTTCTATAACTGACAGTAAATCTCTCTATAACAACATTTTACATGGTGAGAAAGGAGTTAGAAACATGGGCAAAATTTACAACATTGATAGATGGTTTCACACTCCAGACAATTTTTCTTTTTTTTTTGCAGCATATTTGCATTACAAACAATCAGAACATTTAATATCTTCCACATTTCAGGAAAAAATGTTTTAGGCCTTGCTGGATTTTTTTTGTACCTTAAAAAATACCTGAATCATAATGACTTTGATATTATTTAACAGTTTTAGAGCAAAGTCAGCAAGTGAACAAAACCTCTTGAGTTGTAAGAAGCGCCATGGATAAATTTTGAGTTCTGAGTAACCGTTTACTACTGGGCCACCCAAAATGTAAACTACCAAACCTTAACCCTGCAATAACATTTTAAAATGCAGATGTTAATAATCACGGCATATTAAAATCTATGTGTTCTTTTTTCAATGCAAATCTTTAAATGAAAGAAAATAACACATACTGTTTAAGCTAATCAGAATCAAGCAGCTGCTGTAAGTGACACTCATCAGAAAGATGCTATGCCCCTGAAAACAAGGTACCTACATCGTGCTGTAATGGCAACATTTCTGAAAAGAAGAAGAAGAAGAAGAAGAAACAAACAAACAAACAAACAAACAAACAAACAAAAAAAACAAACGAAAATCCACACCAGAAGACCAGAACGAAGATCACTCAGCAGACAAAGACAGGCTCCAGAGGCTGATGATATATGGAGGTCCTTGGCATGGCAAAGTTTATGAATCCCTGAACTAAGTCACAGCTTTATGCACAATTAAATGACTGAAGACTATGAAGTAGAGCTGAGCGACTATTCAAACTCGTATCTAAGTTGCAACATGGCAAAGTGTAATATTGAAATCATAGTTGTTGCAATTTCTTGGATAAAAGGAAAAAAAAGAAAAGGTGGTTTGGAGCATAGCCCTGCAAAATCAAATCATTATTTTATATTTTTATCAATTAAAATGAAATGTGAAAATTATCATTCCCACTAAAATTGTGAGTCATATTGCAATATCTGTGAAAATAATCACAATATGATTTTTTCATATTGTTCAGCTCTAGTGTGGAGGTCATTAAAACTGGCCTTCCAGAGTCATAAAAAAGATACAAGTGAAAAGCTTTAAGTGGCAGCTTTGTCTCTCTCTCTGGGGCATGACGCTTCAATGGAAACTTAACTGGCCTCAACCCAATGACATAAACCCACAACTCTGTGGAAAGAAAAGAGCTTCCGTGTCTTTCCAATCTCACTTTCAAGGCTTCAAAGCAGTGTCAGACAGTGTCAGATTTGAGGAGGTGTTGAATCTCATACTCTTTAAAACTTGTAATCCGCTCAAGGAGCCTACGGCAAAAAAAAAAAAAAAAAGTCCATGCACTCAAACACACACTGCAAAGCACACATAAACACACAGACTTACTTCAAATGACAAAGGGTCCACAGTGTAAAGGCAGACATATTGTATATGCATCGACACTCAAATTCTAATGTACTGATTCTGAACACAGACACACAGACGTACTTAAAACTATTCGGGATGTACACACATACATACACCGAGACTCACTCGAAAAACATTAATACCTGTTCACATTTAAGAGGATAAAGGTTAGGGCACTTAAGTGGCCTGTCCATCCTGCTACTGAAAGCATCCAACTGAGTGGCTGGGCTTCAACCACCAACATGCTCAATTATTTAATTGCACCTTCAATCAAAACAAGCAATTTGTTTAATCGAGGCTTTTTACGTGAGACGTCCTCACATTAGAAAAAGACAGAGCGGAAAAAAAGAAAAGAACGATCGCCTCGCGTCATCTTACCCATGAAATTATGCTTCGGATTTCAAACGTCGCCTGCATGAGAGCAGAGGGGAGGGAGCAAAGTCCAATCAAAAGTTCAATTATGTAAATGCAGATGTGGAGTGGATGGAACAATAGGAAAAGGGGGGAGGGGTGGAGTACAAAAGTCTGGAGCAGGCGAGGAGAGCGAACGTAGCGTGAAAAATAATACACATTAACATACAAAGGAAATATCGCATTACTGTTGTAATCACACAGAGGAGGGGTTCCATCCAAAGAGAGCCGTGAGAGAAAGTGTGTGTGACTGCGCATGGAGTCACTGTTTAGTTATGTCAGGCCTCATTTTGTGTGTGTGAACAGGTGGAGAGTGTGATAACCATTTACACCTGAGAGCTTGCAGGAAGCCTGAACCCACTACTTTTGAGCAAGGCACTCAGCTGCTCTGCCATGTAAACAGATGATAATTTACTGTATGTTATGCTTTTTTTTCAACAAATCATTAAGCTACAGCTTTGTGTAAATATCACAAAGTAGGAAAATATGCAAATACATTCATCAGGATGATAATGGGGGGTGGGGGTGGGGGGGATTCACTCAGAAACAGATAGGCTTCCCATCTAGCAGTGAACCTGCAGGCCAAGACAGAAGGCCTTTCGGCAGTTGGCTACTGAGATGTAAAATGCAAAAATCAGGAAACGCGGTTTCCTTTTCCAGGACCATATTGCTTCCAAGGCCTATTCTGCTCCAAAGACCATGCAAAGCAGCAAAAAAGCAGAGCAGGAGAGGACAGGCAAAGCTTTGAAATTGAAATAAAAACCATTCACTGAAAAAAAAAAAAAAAGGAAAAAAAAGAAAATCATGAAATACCACAGTTTGGAGGAGGCAGCAGACAAACGTGTGACTGTGCCAGCGTGCAGTGTGCCCACCCGCCTGCTCGCTCGCCTAACGTGTAACACAGGGGCATAATGCGGTGTAAGCGCTGGCTTTAGCTTGTCATGGAAACGGCAGTAGCATTACCCACACTCACGCCTCTGCAAATTAGCTCTGGCTGGGGGGGGGGAGAGACACGCAGGGTGGGCAGGTTTGGGACTGAGTGGGTGTCTGTGTGTGTGGTAAACGGGTGGGGTGATGGGGTTGATGGAAGATTGGATTCAGTTGGGAACAAAACAAGACAGCATCACTAATGGTAGCGATGGTGAGTCCACCTTGATCTTTTTCTCCCTGTGTTACTAACACCCAGCAGAAAAGGGCCAATCACTTCCTCTCCTCATCCGACTTCCATGACAGTTTCAGAGTGTGAGTTTAAAGCCTATTTTTTCCTCATGCTTGTTCCAGCACCCTTGTTTTTATGACAGCACCATCAGTCAGAGTCCTAATCAGAAATACTAAGAAAAGTCATAAATACAGAGTTTTTTCCTGTGTGGACTTGGTTGGTTTCTGCATCACAAACAGTAAATGTCAGATCATCTGCTGTTGGTGTTGTCATTAGGTTCAATTACTACTTCAGGCTTTCAAAACTAGCTTGATACCATGCTTGCCACCCATGCTGTGTGCTCAGAGCTGAACCAATATATCAGCTGAAAAAAAGAAAAAGAAAAAAGAAAAGATTAATTGGTCAATATATCACAAGAAGCTTTAACTTTCAAAAAAGTGTATCTGTCTAAGCCTCGAAAATCCAGGACCTTTCAGGTGGTAACTGCGTTCGAGGGGCAGCCACATGATGAACTGCATGTGGAGCAGGATGCCTTTTAACAAAGTCTGTACATATGTTAATGTTGTGATATGACAGACCAAAGTCATAGCAAATAAACTTCCTTTACAATCATGAATATGCATCCTTAACGTGAAAAAAACTTAAAGTCGGAAAAAGAATCTCAAGGCAATCAATCTCTCCACTCCTCAAACCTCCTCATCGTCTGATAAATAAATAAGCTTTGAGAGAAGGAAGAGAGGGAGGAAGAGAAGAGAAAGGGAGGGCAGGGGCTCTTATAAATCTATAACGTATTAATCTCCTTTAACTGCCATGTTCAACAAACAAATTAGTGGTGCAATGGATTCAGAGATCAGCGGCGCCGATAACGGCGCCATTTATCAATTAATCTAAGCCTGGGCAGGGAAAACTCATTAAGAGGGCCACTTTAGGAATTATGTTCTGCAGGTAAAGAGGTTCACTGTGTTGGTGTGTGTAAGTGTGTGTGTGTGTGTGTGTGTGTGTGTGGTGGGGGGGTGTCTTGACACAGCAGTTGTGCAACCTCCCCACTACAGACTGCCATTGTCCAGCGCAGTGTGGGCTCCAAAGTGATGCGAAGGATGATAGCACAGCCAATTAAAATGAACATAATTACAAAGTCACCCCTTTGACTCCTGATCAGAATACACATGCATCAACACACACATACTGAAGGAGTAAGGATGTATGGGGAAAATGCTACACAGGCAGAGAAAAAGATGGAGGAGGATGAAGAGAGTACCCAGAAAGATCGGGAAGAGGTATTGATAAAGAAAGGAAAGAGACAAAGAGATGGGAAAGAAGGTGAGGAAGTAGTTCATTGGGTTATCACTGATGCTTTAAATGAGGTTCTTACATTTAGCAGAAAAGGAACATTCAGGGGCTGACGTTAGCCCCTTTTTCTACAGCCTGTTCAATGCGGGTTTAATGCGCCTCTGACGCACCTCTCTGGTCTGTTTAAACAGCACCGACGCAGGGTAGGGGTCTGAGTTGCACCTCCAAAAACCCACCTTCAGAGGTATGTAGTATCAGAGCCGAGTCAGAAGTGGAGCTAGGGTTGAGTGACGCCTGTGTGAATGAGAGACCTGGAAGGGCGGCTCACGGGCAGGCACTGAGCTTGACAGAGGAGAGATAAACTCGGACGATATAAACAGAGTTATGACAGATTGCGCATTAATGACTGTTTTACATTGTTGTCTTTTTTTTTTAACCGTTTTTATGCAGTGCAATTACTTCTTGAATTGTTTGTGGTTGGGGTTGGACTGTGTTCATTGGACATGACCACATAAACGTTTGGGAAAAAACAAAAAAATGGATTTTTATCTCTGTGCTAACCTTTCTTAAACTTAAGTATCAAACTTAACTGTGATTAAGGAATAAAGGAATGAGTGGACAAACTTAAGTTTCATCTACCTGAAATAAACTGTGAGTGGCCAAAAAGTGTCCATCACGATCTGAATACAGAGCCATGAAGAGCCGCAGGAGTCTAGTGTTCTTTCAGAAAACTTAAAACACAAAATGCTGAAAGATTATCATGGAATTTTTACCCTATGACACAAAGAATCAACTGCCTACCTATCTGGGCTTGAAATTGCTGCATTCCAACAAAACTCCAATTTAAACACATGCTGTTGTTTGTATGCAGGTTTCTTCTGTTTGAATTATGATCAAGCACCACATGATAGAATCAGCTGAGGCGCTGCACGAATGCTCAGTTAAAAGTTAAGGGAATTATCCCACTCAGTGATCAGAGAGTTAAGTACTGAAAATGCCACTTAGTATTTCTTATAGTACATGAGAGCACACACCTGCATACCATAACAGTCCAAAAGAGGGTGGGGGGTGGGGGGGCTGAAGGGCTTCATACAGAGGCAATTAAAGCCTTATCATTTTTACTCTCGCTCTCCTCTCCTTAAACACAGACACACAAGTGCACGTGTGTGTGCACAGACACACTTAAACACACACAATTTGAAACACAAATCACTCAGAGCAATTCATAAGGTACTTCCGAGGTTCTTTTTAAATTATGGAGATGGTTGGTTTAATTCAATTAAAATGTAGCGGAGGCCACTTAACGCTGACGGGAGTAAGGTATGGCATGACCAAGTGAGTGAGAATTTCAAGAACATGCGGGGGGTCTTAAACCTACTCAGGGTTGAAGAAGTTTTCAAGTGCATGGACTTCAATCTCCTCACCCGAAGCCCCCTTACAGCTCACCCCAAAACCCTGGATCCGTCTGGGTTTAAGCCCACACACACCTGGAGGACTGGGGCAGATTAAGACCAGATTAAGATAAAGTTACCCCTTCTTCGGCCGCTATGTCATTCAAACCCTTGGCCTCTATGACCAGTGGATTGAGGGACACAAGACAAAAAGGTTTGGTTCATTCATATATATACACACACACTCACACACACACAAGCATGCACACACAAAGGACTTTCTGGTCATCCTCATAAGCTCTATTAGTCTGCCATAGAGCCTCTCATAGCAGACATCAATCATGGAGGGATTAGTCAATTCCCTCTCTAAATGAGTGGCGAGGGAAACTTCCCTTCAACTCAAAAGCAGGTCTCTCTCTTTCAGAGATTAAACAGCGATTTGTTTTCATTTTGTTCCATCTTCATCGTTTTCTGTTTGACTTGCTTTTCATTTCTCTCTCTCTTGCTCCGCGTCTCCCTCGTTCTCTCCTGCTTGCAGCTTGTGAGGTAATCCTTGGCAGATAAAACTAAGGAGGACTTACCAAAGGCAGATTACAAGCGGCGCTTTGCGGAAGGCCCTTTTACACCAGTCGGCGCGGGTATTGAGGAGAGTGAGCTCTTCGCAGTGCTTAACTTGTGAACTCGACATGCACCCAACAGAGGAAGAGGTGGAAAAATGATAGCCGCATTACAGTAACTGGATCAAAATATATCCCTCACAAACACTCGCATGATCGACATTAGTACACAAAACACACATGCAGTGTGTTTCATGGCAACTACACAGAAAACTGAACTAACAATAAATCCCAAATACATATCAGATTTTTATCCATTAACTTGACATGACCAAACATATCAATGTCGGCCCTGTGAGACTTCGGGATCAGCATTTTGTATCAAGATGATGAGCATCTTGAGCAGGTGCAATGTCCTGAAAAGTCTATTAAACACGGCTCTAACTTTTTATCAAGGAGTTGTTTAAAGACTGAAGTTCATAATTACAAGAGGAAAACCTAAAACTAACCCTGACAACCTGAACTAGAACAAAACCTTATCTAAACTTTCTCTTTCTCAACTTCTGAGAGGGGATCCAAACAGTTGAGATTGTTCAGTCATCAATCTTATACCTCTCTACCTAACTTGATGACAGCGATGCCCTGCAGCACGAAACAACAACAGGAAGCCTGACGATCGGCCCTAAACTGCCTGACAGAAGAAACTGGGTCTCCTCTCTCCCACAAGATCCAATGACAGACCACTCAGAGACTCCAAATAAGAGTTGGGGAGGGGTCCACACTTGGCAGACACTGTGAGGTACTGACTAAGCCTTGCGCTTCACAAGGATTATTCTCCTAATATTACACAGCTTATGGAAAGGCCAATGTGGCCAAGGGGAGCCACTGAGTCTTCAATGCCTCCGTCTCAGAAATGGACCGCTGTGACTGTTTCCCTGCTAATATTCATTCCAGGTTCTGAAATTTAAGCACAAACTCAGCTGAACTAAAAACTCAAGTTGAGTGAACTTGGTAGTGTTTTGATTTATGGTGATGAAACTCTTGATACTAGCCTTGTTTTAGATTTGATATAATTATTAATAGGAATTTATCATGATTAAAAACTATGTTCAATAAGTACAAAATTAATAAATTCATAATTATTCTTTCACAAGCAACAAATACTAACGTTTATAAAAGGTAATGCCATATTGACTTGAGACTTGCCTTAGAAACTTTGGGATTGATCCATTCTCACTTTTTCTTTTAACGTCTCCAAATGAGTCGTGCATTGTTGGAAAGATCTGAGAAGGCCCGGACACAGAACTACTGAATTTCAAATTCTAATATTTAGTTATAGAGAGGGAACCACTGTTTAAAAACACAAGGCCATACACCTTATGTTCCTTGCGTACTATAACTTAGACTCTTTGTTAAAGGTAAGACAAAGTTATCAGAGAAGATGGAATAACTTTGGAACGGATATAACGATAACAAGACGAGAAGCCCTGGAATGGGCAGAGATCAGAAGACCAGAGATGACTGTCCTTGTCTCTTGGGCTCCCCTCTGTCCTCCAAAAACATCCCTCAGTCGTCACACCAACCTCAGTAACACTTCGCTGTGCGGATGTGTTCCTCTACTGCCGCGAACCCCGGTGAAAGCTAATTAAGAAATATCGCAGCCTTCTGCGAACTCAATTAAATAATGTTAATTTATTCTAATTTCAATTTGGAGGGAGTCTGAACTGAAGGAGGAGCTGTGAAAACAAAGTCTGGGAGAGGAAGGAGAGCTCTGGCCTCTGCCTCCCCCCCGGCACAGGAGCTCTCACAACCTGCAAAACTATTTAATTTGAACCCTTTGATTAACATAAGTAATCACACAAGCCCTTCAACTGAAGGGGAGAAAGAAAACATACCTCTAGTGTTGGTTCACTTTCTCACCTCTGGAAAGACTGTGTGTGTGTAAAGAGGAAAGGGAAATAGAGGTAAAAGGGGTAAAGATACCATATTAGATTACGGGGGAGATTTTAATGTTTAACCCTTTGTATTTGAACAATGAGATGGGTGAAGAATAAGTTATCAGGCTGGACACTAAAATATATAATTAAGTCAGGAAAGCCAAAAAATATTTAGTTTTTTTTTTTAGTAACATCTATTTTACAAAGCAAGTGACAGTTTGAGCATGTACGTGAATTGTCAGACCAATGAAGAGCCAGCAGCTTCAAGATAAAGATGCTTTACTCTTTCTAAGACTCTTCTATCAAATATTAGGTTAATATAGAACTTTTTGTTTAAAACTTTTGCCCACTGACATATGCTGGCTCCCAACTTTTCTTTATATGAAAATAAGGCAAATAATTCATGAAGCGGAAACTTGATGAAAATCCAAAGATCAGAGCATCTAAGTGTAGAGCGGCCTGACTGTGGAATAGAGATGGAGATAAAACAAAAGGAGGAGCAGGGGATCACTGAATTACTGGGAGGGGGGAAAATCAGCCCCAGGGAAAAGAGATGGACTGAATCGGACCAGACAGAGCTCGCAACCCGCCCAACAGGAACTCCCTCTGTTCATTTACATTAATCCCACAGACATTTCCATCCTTCCAGCTCCTTCACAGATGCTAAACTCAAACTTGACGTCTTTGAGGATCTATATCTTCCAGACAGGGCGTCGGACGCATGAGAGACATGAAGCGTCTAATAAGAGACTGTGCCACTTGCATCAACCTGTTCACAGATTTCAAATGCTACCGACACCTAGTATTGTCAGGTGAAAGCCAACAAGAGGAGAAGAAGAAACCCATGCACAAAGGCCTCAGGCTGAGATAGCATATACTGTATGTGTCCTACACTATCTGCTGGGTTTTGCAGAGGACCGAGAGGAGAACATTTGGAACATCTGTGGATTCTGCAGGTTTTACATCTGCATTTACGTCTCCATCCACTGACTCTGCATGCTAATGTAAATTTTCTAAGCTTTGATTTTACAGGTCCCCATGGATGGTTCTGAGATAGAAAAATCCCCAAAACTGGTAACCCACATGTTTCAATAAATGTGTTTGAGTTATCCAGCGTTGCCATCTTTTCCTGTCCATAAATTACCAGTGTTGAATGTGTGTCCCACTGGCAAACGTCCAGAGTTTTAAGCTGATGTTAGAGCTTAATGTAAATCCAATCCATATGTGTTATACCTGTGTATAGAATAAGTGGGTGCGCACCATATGTCCTGTAGATGTTCCGATTTTTCACAGGCTGGCACTGAAGTGGGTGGTTTTAATGTGATAACAAGGAGGATAAAGTTACATCAAAGTTGAATGCTGAATAAATCATGACAATGATGTGAGCGTTTTAGTATATAGTGGCTCACATCATTGTCTCTTCCTCACATCCTTCTTCTCGTCTGTTGTCCTTGCTTTTATCTTGAGAGAAAACTCTAGGCGTCTCTCTCTCTATTTTTTTGTTTTCCATTTTTCAAATTACAGTCCATTATCACAAAACTATTACCCAAACACGAACACTCTGACCCATCAGCTCTTAGCTTAGAGCTCTTAGCTCTTAGCTGAAATTTTGGTGATCAGACGGTTAAACCTTGGTGAACCACTGCACGTATGTTCCCTTTGCGCTGACTAAAAGGCCAAAATGTAAATGGAATACACGGCATGCTAATCTCTTTTGGTCCGCAAAGACAAGATTTGATTTAAAGAAACCAGTAGAAGACATTTCATACCCTTCAGGCTAGGTGGTAAATGAATAACTGAATATGGCGTCTTCAAATATATCAATTTCTATTCACATTGTGAGATTAGACCTAGATGTCTGCATGTGTGTGTTTATCTTGGTGCTACACACCAACTGCCCACATGAATCGCTGGTAGAAATAATAAATGGAGAATAAAGACCTTGAGACGACTTATGTGAGAGAGGTAGAGGTGAGCTGTGTTCTGGGGGAAGGTTAAAACTGTCCCAGAAAGGCAAACTGAAAACTATAAGTACAGATACATACATGCATGTAAGCACAAGTACACATCTACACTCTGCACACGTCCGTAGTGTGATGATGTGCTGGTTTCGTCTTGGCCTCTCATAGTGGGAATGTCTCCTCTTAATCCTCTCTGACTTCATACATTCAAAGGTCATCTCACAACCTACACATGGCTGAGATGTGTGTGTATGTGTGTGTGTGTGTGTAGTTGTGTGTGTATGTGTGCCACACTGCTTGGTGTGAATAAGAAAGAGAAACCTATTCACACTTGCTGTATATGTCAACAGACCCTGTAGGCCCATCCTTGTTTACTGTGAACATCCTATCTCTCTTTCGACCGTTCCCCGGCCATCCGACTTCTCTCCTCCCCCCACTCTTCTCCTTTCCTCTACCCTTCACTATGTCCCACCTATTCTTCTTCGCTGCATCCCCTCCTGTTCAATCTTCACCCACAATTCAGTCTTTGCATCCCTTCCTCCCTCCCTTCTTCACAGGCTCCAGAGGCAGGGGCATCTCTTGGCGAAGTGTGGCCCACCACAGGCCACTGGCTTTGGGTAATTAAAGTGGTTTAGGCCCCCTCAGCGACGGTCACAGGCAACTGCAGCTGGGTGATAAAGGCACTGTGCCATAATTACATGGACGGCCAGCATCACCGACCAGCTACACTAAAACAGTCAGCTAGACAGCTGCATGGGGAGGAGGGACGTGGGTGTGTGTATGTGTGTGTGAGTGTATAAGCAACTGTATAGAGTGTGTGTGTGAGCACAGGGGGTCAACACCCCCTTGTGATCGCTCTGCTGTAGTTAAGCCTCCTGTGTTTAAGCCCCACATAGGCTCACTGAGCCCCCCACCCACGTACACACACACACACACACACACACCCATTTTTAACCCCCACCCATCCCCACACCCCCAGCCAATCATTCCCCACCAGTGGTCTGACTCCTGCCGTGAGTGTGTGTGACCATCAGCCATTTAATTAGACCCAGCCATGATTTGCCTAATTTAAATAAATAAATAAACATACGAAAACACCCCAATAAACAAATACCTATATTCAAATGAGGAGCTGGGGAGTTTCATGGGCATAAAGAATGGGGCAGAAGATGGGATTGTGCAGGCGGAAAAAGGCTAATGTAAGGACCACTGGATGTGGACACACAAGTGCAAAAACACACAAACACATACACACACGGATATGCTTTGAGTCTTGCAGTTAGAACAATTCTTGCTCCAAAAATGAGTCAGAATGACTCAAGAAGATGGTTTCTCATAAAAATCATAATTTTGCCAACTTTCAATTTTATTTTATTCAGGTTTAGTTTTTGTATAGCTGCTTGCGTTGTGGCTACTCTTCATGTTTGCCCTGTTTCTTGATACAAGGTATGTTTTAATACCGAACACATTAGCCCAAACTTACAAATTATCACGCAGACTGCATTGTCATCAAATTTGTTGTTCTGGTGTCACACATGTCTGTGTGCCTTAAGTTTATTACATTCAAGGAAAGCCTGGTTACCTTAGGGGAGGAGGAGGCCAGCTCTTTGCCCATCAATGCCGCGACTGGGCTGGGCCCGACCGGCTGGGTTCGCTCCCTGTCTGGAACAGAGCTTGGTTTGGGAGCTGGCTGACTGGGGCCAAGGCCGGGGCTGGAACTTGGGGGCGGGGGAGCCCTCCTCTTTTGGCTGCTGGCCACATCCATGAAGGGGCCGCCAGCAGGGGGGCGCGTAGGGCTCGATGTCCTTGGCTCATAGAATGGGTTAGATCTAAGAATGGAGGGAAAGGACAGGTGACAGATAAGAGCAAGACAAAAATGGTCATGTTAGAAAAATGCAGAGATCTTACACAGAAAAACGCAGCGATCTTACACAGACAGCAGTTTTTCTTTTGAATTTTAGTAATGGTGTTGTGAACCTCATGCAAAGGACCATTAAATTATACAGATTTATATGATCTTTTGCCTAAAAGACCAACAGTTTTTCTTAACAAGTTGCCAATCCAACATTCCAAGAACTACCAAAACTGTCATGCCAATTAATATTAATCAAACACAAAACTATTGTAGATTGCTATTTGGTGACATGTAAAACTTTGAAACATTCTGTCATGAATAATTGAGATAATCAGCACACAACTGGACAGCACATTGTTTAGTTAAATATAAGGAAATTGCTAAATGGAAAGGAGAGTTTGGTGAGGTACAATGAACACACACAGGCAGGAAGGTAATAGAAGATGCAGGTGCACTGAGGTCAGGTCTGCGTGACCTCATATCCTTACAGCCCAAGGTAGACCAATGACAGATGGACAGACATACATGCACACACACACACACACACATGCACACTCTTACACACATACCAGAGCGTTATCAATATACAGGCATGCTTGTGGCACTAAAAGCAGGGCCACGGCCTTGAGACATTCACTCAACATGCAACAAGCAATCCTAACAAACAAGAGAATTGGATGGAGAGGGTGGGGGTGAGAGCGAGAGTGAGAAAGAAAAAAGCTGATTGACTAGGTATCTTTGTGAAAGAGAAGGTAAGAGCTCCTCAGTGTCTGTCTAAGCGCAGAGTGATACAGAGAGGGAAGAAAAAGAAGGGAAGTGAAGAAAAGAAAAGCAGGCAGGCCCACAGAGCAGCTTTAACAGACCAGCACTGGCTAAAAGACATGTGAAAGGACTGCAGTCAAAACACTGCGCTGCCCTCTTGAACTTTCCATTCTGCAAAGAACTGCTCCCGGAGTAAGAGACCGAGCAAAAGAAACATGCCAGTCAATAACCTGTCTGTCTTTAGACAGCTGAGAGGACTAAAACATACGGCTATCTGTGTGACAGCTTCGCTGAACAGCCAAAATCTTCAAGTTTACATTTACAATTTAGTAGTGAAAATATGTGGCTGAAACTGAAAACCCAAAATAATGAAGCACTTGGCCAAAAACTGAGACTAAACGCATTATTGCAGTCATGTAAAATAAATAAAATAAATAAATACATATATTTACAATTTACTTTTGCTTTGGCACTCTCACTGGCAAAATTTTTAGCCTTTTCAAAGATGTCAGCCATAGACAGTTTTGGAAATTTATTTGAGAAAAACATTTATTTTATAAGGATTTATAAGTAAATGATGTATGAAACAATTAAGACAATATATTGAACAGTTAATGTAAAACACTGAGTTAAAAGACGACTGTACATTTTATTTGAAATGTGAATAAAAAGTGTAGAGAATAATTTGGAGGTTAGATGCCCCAAATTAGTTGTTAGGTTTTAGTGGACTTCATGTGCCATGATGTGCTCCAAGCGGAAGAGCAAGAGAGAGTTTTCAAGGAAAGAGAGAGAGAACTTTCTGTTTCCTGTTTACTTCAGATTCTCTCCAGAACTCTGGTAGGGGTGGAAATCGCCAGAGGCCCCATGATATAATATTATCATGATACTTTAGTCACAATATGATATTATCATGATATTGTGATATATCAAGTATTGTGTTATCATATATTACTATTTTTTTTAAACTTTAACTGCAAATAATTTTCCCAAAGTAAAACTTGTCAGCATCATCTGTTTCATCATAAGATGAAGTTTTCAGTCAGTTCATCTCACTTCAATAATTTTTTATTGCAATTTTTATTACCTTACCAGACAGTGAGCGTTTAGCACCCTCTACTGGACTGAAGTGTCCAGTGACTTTTGTTTTTCTATTACCCAAACGAATATACATATACGTATCTGTATTTAGATATATACACGTGTCTATCCATAGATATATATACTTGCTGTCGCTGTTTGATCATGTCATCAAAAACACCTTTGTTTGGTAAAAAATTATTCGGTCTTTTAACTTATTCGGCCGAACATCAAAAGGGTTGTTTTTTCTATATTCCGAACATTTGGCGCATCCTTACAGTTTAGTTTCCACCATCATCTGCAAAGGTAACACACACCCAGTGAAACATTCAGCATGCAGAGTTGTAAAGAAGGATCCCCACAGAGCATTATTTTTTTTTGTCCTAGCTCTTGGTTAGTGATTAAATGTTATCAAGAAACTTGCAAATGTGTCCTTAATTTGACAATATGGTTTTTACTATAAAGCCACAACTCTGCCAGGTGAGTGGCAAAAACCTGTTTGTATGACTTCTCAAAGCTTAGTGTCACTGCTAGTTCTGATAAAATAGGAACTCACACACACCTTGTCTGGTTTTTTTTGAAACAGAGATATGTGCCGTGTGTCATCTACTAATATACTTTTCAATTATTTAAAATTTCTTGCTTACAAAGTAATTTGGAGGTGGTGTCAACTAACTAAAGTCATTTAAACAAGAAAAGAGAAAAAAGGCGTCAATGAAGTGACACAGGAAAGCAGGATAAAAAAGGAGAGAGGCAAAAATAAAAATGAATCCTCGGAGGAAGTTAAGGAGGGAATGTATGGGGCAACAAGTTGACGGGGGTAGAAAGGCGGGAAGGCAGGAGGGCGGGAGAGACGTAAAGACATAGGAGGGGAAGGAGGGAGACAAGGTTAAAGAATGCAGTGAAACAACAGGGCCCTTGTTCCCGTTGAAAGAGCTGCCTCATCACTCCGCCTGTTGGGGGGACTACTCATCTAGCAGGAGGGGTCCTACACGACTTGGCCTGCCTACAGTAGCCAAACTGAGAAGCCTAAACTGCTTCCAGTATGAACTGCTCACGCACAAGAAAACTATGGCAATAGCCAATTTTTCTTAACACTACAGAAAAATGATTTTATCCAACTTCCTCTAGATAACAAGACATTAGAGAGAATAGGAGGTTAATGTACTGTATACATAAAGAAGGGGTATCACTTAATTGTACCAATGGAAGTTAAAGAGTAACTGAAGCAAACAAGAATGGAAAAACAGAACAGGACAAAATATGCAAAGGGCAAACTCTTTCCTTCACAGCACATCATCTACAACTCATACTTTCAAGAGAAGAAAAGGGACACACTAATCAATTTGCAGCTATTATCTGTGCAAACAGACTTAGGATCCAACACTAGTATGTGTTCATCTGGAAAAAAATGAGACCACAGTAAAGTTGAAAACTTAGTTTGTTTTTACAAAGAAAGGCTTTGAAATAATCACTATCCACCAGTTCCCTTTGACAAAATCTGAAAGCTGTCCAGCAGCTGACAAGTGCCTGATTTATTTGCTTTCATTTGCCTGGAAGATGCCTGAAGAACTTTGTTTCCAAGTAGAAGGCAAAGAAACATAACGAAGAAATTAAGTCTTACTCGTCAAGCTCCTCATCCTCGTTGGGAGCAGTGTCAGCGTACAGGTACTTGCTCATGTCAACAGGCCGCACTCCTTTCCTCTGCCTGGGCTTTGGGGGTTCTGGGTCCGGCTGGAGGTCCACATCCTGGTCGGGCTCATCAAAGGGGTTTCCAGGAGGTGTTCGTGTCCCGGATTCATCAGGCTCATCGAACGGATTTAAAGAGTCGTGGTCGTAGAGAGAATCCTCATCAACCCTCTGCCTTATGGGGGGTTGGGTGGGGGGCTCTGATTGGCACAGAGAAGAGAGCTCTGATTGTATATGCAGCTCATACGACTGTATACTAGACTTGTGAAAGGCCACAATGACTTAACGATTTGCTTTATACGATGAAAGCTTTGGAAGCTTCTCACAGTGCTGGGCTGAGACTTGTATATTGGAATTTTGTTAAATTTTACAGTTCAAACATGCTTGTGTGCCAAGACTCACAGGTACTGACGATATCAAGAAACATTCATGCCTACACACAGCTCTACAAGTCCCAAAACAAATAAATCCAGAAGAGGTATGTTAAATTTAAAACTGGTCTAATAAGTTTAGGATGTAAATAGAAATATAAAACATGTACACAAGAGCACAAAATCCCAAACTCAAACAGATAGAATCATTCAGATTAAGGGCCATTTAAAAAAGTAAAAAGCATTTAAATTCAACCCTTATGTGTATGGAAGCATGCCACTGAAAAACAAATAATGTCTGGTAAAACACCTGTCTGCTCAGCTGGTCAGACAAAAATATTGGTTTAGCTGTCTGACTGAAAGCACTGAAGCCTGCTTGTTATAGTTTCACATGACTACACACATTCAGGACAAGTGCACGACCAAACCTTCAACTTGCACCTTCTGTCATTCTCCTGACCACTCCACCCCCCAAACAATACACACCATAACGTTGTACTAAATAAGATCAAAGCCTAAAAAACGGTCAAAATTGCGGCCAATATCCACCAACCACATTAAAGCTAACAGAGTTGAACATACCTTCCTCATCAGGATCACCAAACGGGTTGAGGTGGTTAGGATGAAGGTCGACATCTGGCTCATCAAAGGGATTGGTGCTCATAGCAGGAGGTGCTTCTGGATCCTCGTCCTCCAGGAAGTTCAGCT
This sequence comes from Naso thynnoides, assembly GCA_029783665.1. NCBI lineage: Eukaryota > Metazoa > Chordata > Actinopteri > Acanthuriformes > Acanthuridae > Naso > Naso thynnoides. The sequence goes on from JAQLOL010000003.1 coordinate 23,984,768, forward strand.
TGTTGATCAGCTCTGTTGCCAGAGTCCAACACAAAGTCATACACACAAACAAACAATGATGAAAAAGCAAGACAACTTTAGAGAGTCACAAGTAATGAACAACCCATTTCCCAAAACAAAATGAGATAAATACAAACATTCACAAACCAAAATGTACAAATATCTGCACTTTGGAGTGAACCTCGAGTTTAAAGACCATTCAGTCTTGTGTTAAGTAATCCCTCCTGCCTAAATTTCTCTGTGTGTCTGTGCCACCTCAGTTCCACTTCAATGCATGTAGAGCAGTGGCATTCTGGGAAAATCTGCGTGTTGTGGTGGGTTACTGTGGGAGACAGTGAAGGCAGTATAGAGTTGCTATGGAGATCCGAGCAGGAAAGGCTGAGAATTGTCCACTTCATCTTCATCATCCTCAACGTGGCTCAATCGCATGCTGCCAGGCTGTAGGTCAGCTTGAAAGAAGCGTAAATGTATGTGAGGTCGATGCCAAGAAGTGCTGCTGAGTGCTGTGTGAGACTCTGTGTGAAGAGGAAAAGTGCTGCGAGTATGTGAGCGTGAGTCCCTTGGTCTATATGTAGGGTGGCTGACTCAAGTGGCGGTGGCTGATAAGAGTTGAAGAACTTCTTCTTGCTTCTTCCTGACAACATTCAGGAGCCATTTTAGGCCATAGCCAGGGCACATGATGTGTATTTATGTGTGTGTGCGTGTGTGTGCCTTTTGTTAGCCTAGTTTATAACTGTTTACTCTTCAAGACGAAGAGCCAGGGGGCACAAAAAGAATAATAAAACCTGAAAACCCTCATCTAAAACGTGAAGGTGCTAAAGAAAGTTCGTGTAAGTCATGTTTATAATATAAGCTATTTTTCAATCAACAATTACCCTGAAATGACTGATAAGGGCCATACACTATACCTCTCACTGCACATAGGTTCCTCGCGGGGAGGCCGCAGCCCTGGAGCAGCAGCTTTGTGGTGCAGTTCTGTGCTTCATGAATTTAAAAGCATCATCGAATGCACATATTATATCAAAGTTGAGGGTCTCATTAAGTATCTACAAAAATCTGTGTGAAAATAAATGTTTGTGACTATCGAAAACCTAGCTCAAATGGAGCTTATTTTAGGGGTAATACTGTTTCTCAAGACTGTGTGGGCACGGCAGATCACATTTTGATTGACCCCTCCTTGGACCTTAACTTGTCAACTGTCTCTCATCTCCACAACAGCCATGGAGCAAAGCAGGGAACAGCCCTATTTTTGCAGAACCGTTAATATATAACATTAGTAAAATTTATAGATTTCTTAGGAGAGAGGCCTAACTGAGAAGCGAGAGGTGTTATCATGTAGATTTCAAATACGTAGTCAGTTCATCCAAATAACGCTTGTTTGTTTATCCGAGGAGCAGCAGCTCACAGAGACCTGCCCCACTGCTCGCTGCAGCAGCCCTGCTTGTTACGCGGCCACTCTGCGGAGACAGTTAACTGATTAACTGATGATCAGTGCAGAGATTAAAACTGGACGTAAAGTTTCCGTAGCATTGTAAAACATGATACAAAAACCATTTTAATGATTTGGGTTTCCAGAGGCTTTAAAAGAAAAAGCTGGTCGGCTTTTGGTCTAGGCCAGGTCAAATGTGTGGCATGTCAACTTTGTGTTTCTTTATGTTTATTAAAAGGAGAGCTATTATGCTTTTCTGTCTTTTTTTACTTATAAATGCTTGGCTCTGTACGCTGTGTTTTACAGCCTCCCTAGTTTGAGACCCTTAGTGTAATGCTGATGTTACTACGACCACAAGGTAACTACGTTAAACTGATCAATGAACTACTTTTAGTACTTCTAACCAGCTCAAGGTCCCATGATAATATCACATATACATCACACAGTTCAACTGAAAACAATGCTGGTCTTCCAGAAAATGTGTTTTGATGTGTAGGAAGAGTTCATTTGGACACCATTTACCCAGTTTGGTTCACTACCAATTGCAGTAAAAGAACGGGAGAGGTCACCGTCAAAAAACAAAAACAATATAAACCCAAAGGATGTACACCAACTGATGTGTTCACAGCACCTTGTACAGCACATCACCACATGGAACGAGATAAACTGTAACACCACATCATTACCACAACACCAATGAAAAAGAGGACTGGGAGATGAAGGTTTTAGAGCCAAAGAGAGAAAGAAACAGGAAGAGAGGAAAGCTAGAAAAGAAAAGTAGGTGGAAAGAAACTGTGCTAATGTATAATTGTGTAGAGGAGACACAATGATCACAAGATGATGAAAGAAAAGTCGGGAACACAGAGAGGAGAAAGAAAGGTGAAAAAAGACCTTGGGAGGAAGCGGCAGGCTTAGCGGTTGCTTTGCGTGCTCGCTTAAGGAGACCTTCATCATCATCATCATCTCCATGTAAGCAGCTGAGGGCATTCAACTGGTTTACTATTTCTGTAAATGACAGGGCCATACAGGAAGGGAGGAAGGAAGAATAGCAGTGAACAAGGCAAAATAAGACAACCCAATGAAAACACACACACACACACGACACACACACACACACACACACACACACACACACAGTATAATAACACATAGATATATGTGTTGAAAAGACCATATATATTTCAGAATGTGGACTTTTTTGCTTTATGATTGCAGTGTTATTACTAGTATCAAACTAGCAATAACAATAAATAATGCTAAGAAGCTTTGGGGCTGGTAACAATCTATTAAAATATTTCCAAATACAACCACAACACTTATTTGTTTAAACTGACACGTATGTAAATGTTGTAATGCTGTATTTCAAACTGCATGCTTTGTCTATCTGTGTAAAAGCATTGCCAGAGCAGCTTACCCGCTGTCTTAAACCCAGTTCAGATTAACGATTCGCAACTGAGGCTTGCAACTACTTGCATGCGCCGCTCTGCCACGTTCTGAAACCTGTCAGTTTACACTGCTGCAACTGGATGACAATAATTTGTGGTGATTTAAAACATTAACTAAGACACTGATAGTAAATTACTTGCTGCATTTGCAGTTTTAGAATTGAAGAAACAGTAAAAACGTAAAAATACAAGAGAGCTGAACATTTGGAGTGTCCCGATGATAACCCTGTACTTTTTAGTGACAGGCGACGTCGCTACAAGCTGATTGGCTGTTGAACAAGTGACATACCTTACATTCTAAAAGTGGACTTGGGGATTTGACATTTTGGAGACTTCTTGCAACAGTATCAGCCACGCTACAACCAGTTCACACAGCTGCAATTTTCGCTGCAGCTTTCTAAAACTGTCTCGTTGCGTTGCAAACCATTCATCTGAACTGGGCTTCGAAAAACTGTAAGAGCTTGAATGTGTGTACGCATTAACTAGTAAAGGCTGAAAGAAGTACTTTTACTTTTATACTTTCTTTTTTAACAAGCTTTTAGAGCCGAGGTTTCATAGCATAAAGTCTGGTGCTCACAATCAACAGACACATGCGTAAATTCTCAGATACACATCAACACGCACAACATATATATTCATGGTGATGCATAATACATCACTTTTATGTGAAATGTATTCTCTTTTCATTATTTACATTCTGTGCGTAAAAGCTAAAGAGAGAACAAGTGTTTTTTGCAGGGTATGTGTTGGTTAGCTTTGTGTTAGCATCGCTGGGCTAGCCTGCTGGCTTGTTGGATAGGTAGCATACAGGGCAGGAATGTGATAGTGGGGAGTTTTGGCAGCTTGGCCAGGCCTTTGATTCAGCGACACATGCAAGTGAAGCATCGCTGTAGGCGCTCAATGCATATACATATAAATGAGACAAAGAGCAGGGGAAGGAAACAAAAGGAGAGAAAGCATGAAGCTTAACATGAAGAGATTGTTCTTTGGAAAGTTGGATTAAGCAAAGCAGAAAGCAGGAGGGCCCATACATTAGACCATAGAATGAATCCTCAGCATGTATGTATGGGAGGCTCGTTGGCTAGTCCACCAACACAAGAAGGAAGCAAGGAACAAGTTTTAACCGGGATCAGAGGGAAGGAAAGCCAAAGCAACAGAAGATAACCTGAAGCTGGCAAGACGCTGTAAACGAAACTGAAAACGCTGTAAACAAATTTACAAATCCACACTTTTTATGAATGCAAGCATGCACCCACGCTCATACTTGCAAAAGCATTTATTTAAAAATCACTAAAATTAATCAGAAAAAAGTAAAAGATGATGCTCCACTGATACCTTGGTCCTGGCTTTTATGGTCTTGGTGATCATTCAGGAAGGTTATAGATTTTATCCACCAAGTAGTTAGTTTGGGAAGATGGCAAAGTTAACCAGGACATTATGAGTATTTTGCTCATTTGGTTGATTTGCTGGATACCAAAATATCTGACGCAACAGGCCGACTTACCATTAACAGCTTTGACTGACAGCACAGAAAAAATATGATCACTGAAAAGTGTGGCTGCTGATCAGTAATAAGCATATTACTGCAATAATGTCTGATAGCTTTTATCAACTTGATCATCAGTATCTCTGATCACATAAAACCAAACATCTGTCACCTGTCACAGAAATGAAGAGGGCCTTGTGTCTGTTTTCACCTGTGATCTTGGCAGCCTTCTCCTCCTGGTTCACCCTGTTCTCCTCATCCTCCTCATTCTCTTCCTCAAAGTCGTCCAGGTTGCCGATGTCAGCCTGCTTCATGCTCATCAGGCTGGCCAGGCTTTGCATATCCTCATCACTGGTACATTAAAAAACAACGAATTCAAACAGTCAACACAGACAGCAAAACACCATCAGGGTAGAAACTAGAAAAAGCTAAAAAAAACAGACAGGACACACACGTCACACACTTGTAACAGGTCAGTACAGACTACAGCTCACAGGCCCGTAGATTTCTACAACACTGATGCACCACAGAGAGATAAACAACTACCAGAAATGAAAAGGAGAGAAAAGGCGTAATGCATAAATGGATGAATGAATAAATGAAAACGCATCAGTGTTGTAATTTCAGTGTGCCTTTGCAAGATGAAGGAACAGTTTTTTCTATTTCAACCCACAGCTTCCACCAACACAGCCGCAAACAGCTCGATCACATGTACGGATTATCAGAGCTCTCCATCCTTCTCTTCTTGTCTCTGTCTCTTTCACTATTCATTCAGTTCTTCACTCCAAACCTTCATCTCTCCACCTTACTCTTATAATCGCCTAAGACCTCCCCACTCAGCCTCTCCTCTCACTCCATCCTTTCCATCCATTGTCTGTCTTTTTCCCCACCAACACTTTACTCACAGATGCATCATCTTCCACAGCATTCCTTGTTT
>JAQLOL010000003.1:24040313-24057344 GCA_029783665.1 Naso thynnoides
TTTTCTATAAATTTTTTATTTATTTTCAAAAATTAATTGATATCTGTCCCCACCCCCCCCCCCATCTCGACCTCTGACTTTTCACTCAGCCTCAAGACTGTGGTTGTTCATCATAGCACCTATAAACACATTTGATTTCCAACACACTTGAACAGCACGATGTACTTCTGATGAAGTACTCTATAACCAGACCCTGACCCCTAAATTCTACCAGATGCGTGTGCGGTGCGTCTCTGTTCTGGAACGGCAGCGGAGCTGATTTCTAGTCAATGTGTGTCCTTCCACCAGCTGCGGCTGCGTTATGTTTCTACTCTGTCGTAGCTCCGGTGATCCAGAGCCCTCCGCGGGAGAAACACAACGATACTATTTTTGCCAAATGACAGAGCACAACACAGCAATTCAGTGCAGAGCAGATCGAGCTGGACAGGAAGTCAGACACAGACACAACTTTAAAACTTCTGATTAATTTCAGAATAAAACACTAACATAACACACCAGATCATATTTCACTAAACTTCGTAAATAAACCATCAATATGTGCAGAGTCGGGCCTGACGTCAACAGATCAGAGGCCACAGTTGCACTTGATTCAGTAATTATTACCACAAAAATCTCAAAGTCTTGCAACTCCAGCTGTCCGGCTGTGCCGTGCTGTGCTCTGAAACGCAGCCTGAACACAGCCAGTTAGCGCTGACGAACAGCGGAGCACATAGCAAACACGCAGTGGAGCTGTTCTGTAACGCACACGCATTCAGTGGATGCCGGGTCAGGCATGGAAATCACACACGAAGACACCACACACGGCTGTCATCTAGAGTGATTTACATTTTACACAATGTACATTTAAAGCACCCTTATCTTTATGGTTGTACATGTAAACATAAAAACTGTGCACGAGTGTTCAGCCTTTCTTCCTGTGACTGATTCCAGAGATGATAGGGCTGCGGGTTTTCAAAAATCACGTCTGCAGGCTTCGGATGAGATCCATTTGAGCTTCATGGACTGTTTCCAGTCTGCGTAGATGGAAAAGTTTCCACTGCAACAATAAAATACCGTGATGATGAAGTCCGAGGAAGGCAGACACCGTGTGCCAACACTATCCTGCAAACACTGAGCCAGTCTAGCACTCATGAGAGTACACACAAACATTCGCCCAAAGACAAGCGAAGCGGACAGTGTATCACTTTCTTGCTTCAGAAGTTATTTAAATGCCATTTTATGTGGAAAAGCTGACATTTCAGATGAGTAGCAGCATCAAAGACTGGCGTGTGGCTCACAAAAGGCAACATGAAATGAGAATGATCTAACACTGACGTAATGACAGTTGTTTTTCTAGAAATAGCCTACAACCAAGCATTACTTCAACAAAATCTGAGCACTCTGTAATCCATCTCCAAGGGCTGCTAAATATAGATTTTGATTATCACTGCTATCAAATACTTTAAACTAGGGTCAAGATAAGAACTACCAGAATTATGCAACAAAGAATGACTATTCATACATATTTCTCCCATTGAATTACATGAAAGGACCCTGTTCAAATCGCAAAACAAAGCGTATGACCGGCTGTGCACTGAGCCCACCCACCCTTTGCTCTGGGAAGAGATGTACATTTTTCTCATTCCATTCTCCAACACGTTAACATCTGTCCCAGGTCTGAGCACTGCGGGGATGGGTTAGTCATGCCTATGGCAAGCCGCTTGAGAATCCATGTCTTCAGGCTACATCTTCGCTTTTCACTCATTAAAGGACACATACCTGCAGGCTATATTGTAGCATACATCCACCTATCTCCCCACTTTATCTTCACCTCTAAAGACACACCCAGCACTCCTCTGCCTCCTTGCAGTGTCACTCATTCCTTACTACAGAAATATCTTTGGGTTATACTTTTAAACATAGAGGCAGAAGCAATGAAAAGGCTGCTGCACTACAGCAAAATACACTAAAACTAACTAATTTAACATAACAGGTATGGTATTAATGTGTATTATGGCTGTTTACATTTTACATTTATTTCAAACACAGTGCTTTTTTAATGGGGGTGAAGTGATGGGATGACAATGGCTGTTTACAGCTTTAAAATTATAACCCACAAAACACTGTCTTTGTGTCAATAAAATAGAGTTCCTTTTTTATAATGACTCTGGACAGACAATGAGCTGATATTTTGCAAATAGCACTATTGTGATTGGAGTGACTTTTCCCAGCCATTCATGTTTTCAGTGTCTATAATCTTAATGACTCTACAACTAATCTCTTGTGATGCAAGATTGTTTAATGGAATAATAGTTTTTTTTCCAAATTTTCTCATAGTTTCCTCACTTCCAGTGAGGTCAAGTCAGATCAGTTTCCCAGTAGCATCCCTGAAGCTGGTCGGTTAGGTTTGTAATGGGCATTTCAGGAGAGCGAGGGCGGCTTGAACTGCAGCCTTTCAGGCTGAAGGGAAATCTCTGAGTCTGCCTACTCAAGACTCAAACCAAACAAATTAAACGTCGGTGCACAAAAAACAGAAACATAGCAATTTTACAAGGCTGCCGGCCCCTCCCAGCATGCAGACATGCCTGCACACCAAGGAGACTGAGTGTGTAAGTGTCTGTGTGTGTGAATTATGGCCTCCAGGAACAAGCGAGCATTCCAGCAGCACAGACAGAGACATACAGTTTTCATGGGGCTTAAATGACAGCACTGTGGTCGACTGTTATTCTTAAAAAACTCACCATTTCTTGGTGCATTCCACCATCAGTTCCTGATAGGAAGCCACGAATTGGAATTTGGAGGCATGCTTCCCCACACGTTGCAGTCTCTTCCAAACTGAGGCCATGTTTCTTTGGGAACGGGTAGTCTCTGTGCTCCTATCCCGCCCTGGAATTCCTTCTTTGGGCTTCCTTCACTCGAATTCACGCTAATGTTTACAGGTTTCTCAGCATGTCCAATCCGCGCAGATACATCGCTAATGTCTCACCGGAAGCACATTAAAAAAAAAAAAAAAAAAAACTGCACAACCAGTCGTGGCTGCTGGTCTTCAATAGCTGTCTGATAAATCCCAACACAAGGAAACGAAATCAGTGCACCAGTGGTCGAGCTGTGATTTGACGGCGCGCATGATGAACATCATTACATAATTTCAAAAAGGCATGACAAGTAATCCACTGGATATCAACATCATATTTTCATCAGGTGATCCTCCTGCAAGTTAAAGAAAAGAAAAAAAAAAGATACAATCAGTAACGCAACAGCCTGATGAAAGCCCCGGCATTTCGGAGTATCCCCGCTGATGACTGACGTTAAATGCCAAGTAACTCCACTAAAAATATGTCACCGACATAGAAATGCTTTGTCCGTTACTGCCGCCTGTAGCAGCGGTACAGTTGACGTTAAACAGCCCAGTTTATCTACATCATCGACGCACACTTTGCCAATGTGTACGAACGTGTTGAGGACACCGAGAACCAGCACTTCTGCTGCCAGCACGGCGTGCCGTTGGGCTATTTACTGGCGTGGCAAGCTAACTTGGGATGTTTGATCATAAAATATGAATTAACGTAACGTTACCGTTAAGAGTTGCTGGGACAATGACAGAGAAGCAGTAAATTTAACGTACATTAAAACAAGTCGGGTTTATCAACTTGTGTACAAATACTACACTAAGGGGAAACACCCAACACTGAGTCTCAAATACACATTTTGTAAACATGGAATATTTAGTGGAATGTCTCTGAATCCAGGGTATAGCCTGAGCCTTTGCGCTCCGCTAACCGGAATGATTCAGCTGCTAAGCTAACGACTTAACGTGTGAAACTAGGTTAACTGTGTCTGTATGACACTCACCTTACCGTGACATCCAGCGCATTTTCCGTCAAGTGAACCTGTCAGCGGTGTTAAAAAATTGATAACTGTACGTAACAAACTAAGAGCCGAGGGAGCATAGCCTACTTGAAAGCTAATTATCGCCTTCTTTGCAGCAGTACCAACACCAGCCATTCAGCTAGCTAGCCTGCTAGCGGCAACGGCTAGCCATCACAACACTGCAGGAGCGGAAACCGTTGCTTGCCCCTTGATACATTTGCTCCACAGGTAAGCGCAAGCTCCGGGACTCAGGGCTGACTCAGAGACCACATTTACAGGAGTTTACAACAAAAGTCTGATAAACAAAACTATTCCATCCCCTGGTAGGCATTCCCACCGCAAAGTATTCCAATTGTTACTGATAGTTTGACACACTCTGTTCCTTTGGAGTAACGTTACGTAAAGTTAGCCGACATTTCAAAAGCTTCCGGTTTGTGATCTTAAAACAAAGACATTATTGAAAACTATAACGACATTAACTAACAAAAGTATTAGCACATGTATGTGTCTTTTTGTGTTGTCGTAACGATTACCTTTTGATTTCCTCTTTAAAACAACCGATTTTTTTGTAATAAGTGCGACAAGTCGATTTTATTTTTTAAGGCTAATCGTTTTACTTCCGTTCTTATTCAGGCTTTATCCGGCTAGCTTGACGCAGCTGCGCCTCTCCATCATTTCTCCTGTCGCTGGTGCCTAAAGAAACGCCCCCGCGCATTGGCCATTGGTGGGATGTCAGTGCCATTTACAGATTGTTTACAGATTTATGAGGCATTTCTGGGTTGTTGCTATCACACTGGTCGAATCCAGTATCCACAAAAGACATTTAATCCTTTAATGTAAGTGCACAACAATAAAAGACTTTCTAGTGCTGAGTTTTCTTTGGAATGATTTTCCGTTGTCCTGAATAATCCATATTCACCAGCCTAATGTAGGGTTTAAAGATCTAAACAAGCTGTGAAATACAGGCCTAGGTGTGGTATTTTAGTTTAGGCCTAAAGTTTAATTTAAAAATATTTTTTGGACATATATCATTGACTAAATAATCATATAGGCTACAGCCCTGTGCGTGAAAGTGTTTGTGCATGGGACCACCACAGCCTAACTGGCAAAGTTATTGAAGATTCAGAATGAAAACAAAATATTTAGTTCAGGGCACCATAGTATCAAAGCTCATTCCCTCAGGTTAGTGCTAATGAGGATGAGAGTTCCATTTCCTGGTCCTGTCACATTAATAAGTGAGTGTTAACCTTGTTGCCCTGCATGCCAGGGGGTCTTTTTCACATGTTGAGAGGGAATAAAACACCTACCATCCATCAGAAATCAATACCCCCTCCTCTATACCACACACACACACACACACACACACACACACACACACATACTGTTACACATCTTTCACACTCCCTGGTTGTAACCATTGGCTTGTAAATGTGAAGCAGGAAAGCAGGAAGAAAGAGGAGAAAGGAGGTCAGCATGGGCAGAGAGAGACAATATGAGGCAGATTAATTTAATCTCAAAAAAAGATACAGGCATAATAACAGGAAATTGATATCTTATCCTTTTATATGTTGCTCAGGGTTATGTGCTGCAACAGAGATTGTGGATTTGTTTTTTGTTTTGTTGAAGGGACTGGATGGTTGAGGTCTGGCCTGATACCGTAAGAGCCCAGTTAAATTAAATTCATCAGAGATAACCAGCAGAACCAGCATAAGATCATTTCCAGCAGGCACTTTTATGGTTATAAACAATCAAGAGCCAGAGTCTGGGACATTAAGCAATGGAAAATTCATTTTTTGGGGGTTTGAATTAGACTCAGCCAAAAAAAAGTCTGAGGGATGATAATGATTTATTTTTATTTCTGATGTCAAATAACATCTAGCCTACCTAATGGAACATCTGCAAATTAGGAGCATACATTCTCTAAATTTTTGTAAAGTTTGAAGAGTAATGTCTTGCCAGAATGCATCAAAGAGGAGTTACATGTGGTGTTTTGAGACCGAGCTCTTTAATTCTATTTTACTGTCACAACACAAATCAGTATTTCAGATCAGCTTAAATTCGGATACGTGTTTGTTAACTGAGAACATTTCAGGGTTTAGGGTCAGAGCCGATTTGACGGCAGGGGGCCTGCTGATCCCACTGCTCTGTGTCGCCTGTTTACATTTTACTCTGACAGATTACAGGGAGCCTCCCTTTATGTGTCAAGGAATGCTTTGATGTGACAAATGACCCGGTGCTAAACGACGCTTTGTGTGTCTGCCCGCATGTCAGCAGAGGCCTCGAATCATACATAACACAGGAGGAGGATGGGCCTGCTGTTGTGTGTCTGCGTGAAAGAGAGAGTGCGTTACAGAAGGGCAGAGAGGGGAGAGAAGCAACGGCTGAGTGGAGTCCTGTACGCATCTCAACTGCTGATACCTCCTCACTTCTTTCATGTATTTTCCTGATAAAGAGGAAACTTTTTTCTTTCCCTTGTGGCCAAGTGATGATTTTTATTTTCCATTTTTATTCTGCTTTAATGGCTTAATTATTGGAAAACAACAGAGGAGGCAGATACGCCTAATCTCACAGCTAAAGCCATTTCATCTCTTAATCACTAAAACAACGTTAATGCTGCACTGGGGAATCGCTTCATTTGCAGATACATTATTCTCAGCCTAAAACACAAAGCAGACTGCATCAGAGCAGAGTGCCGTCCCCCCAGCTGAGATTTGCCCTATTTGGGCCAAAATATATTCTCTTTCTAGAGGCTGTCACTTCACCAGCCAGAGGCACTGATGAATCCAAACTGTGGCAAGAAATACAGTCTGTCAGCAGTGAGTGAACACTCTGTCAGGATCATAACCAAGATTCATCATTACCTGGTTAATCAGAGTGGAGTTAAGAACAGTTCTTCAGCCTCTTCTGCTAAAATTTTGGCTTATGATTTTGGAAATGTTATGTTCTGTCTCATTAATGATATCATTACTCTCCAGAGGTCTCGATGCACTGCTCCTGCTACAGCACTGCTCAGCACAAAAATGCCTTTTACTTCCCAAACCCCATGAAGCACATTGCAGCCATCCCTGTGTCGGCCTATTGCACAGATGGAATTTATCAGTAGTAGAACAGAGCTTCTTATTGTGAGCTTTTTATCGATTGTGATACTGTTTCCAACTCACTGCGCAGGGAGAGTGGAAGTTTCACACCTTCCTTCTCTCCGTTTCCCTCTGTGGAGAGCCAACAAAAACAAGTCCTCCAGGATCTAAGCCAACTCTTCAAGCGCAGAGATTCTGGCGTTTGGTGTTAGACCACTTGAAAAGACCTGTTAACAAAGCGGAGTCCTTCAGATATACGCCAAGTGAGTCAGAAACACTTCAGTGGAGCGCAGATAGCCAGAGGTATCACTGCTGAAAGTGTTGTGGGACAAACAGAAAAACAAGAGCTGACGCCTTTTCACTTTCTCACTTCCTGTTGGTCTCTTGGACTGATTTGCATTGAATCAAAACACTCTTTAAGAACATGTTTGAACGTCCTTTAGCTCTGTAGTCCCAGTGTGCAGCTGGCTTACATGCAATACAGGTATTACTCTCGAGAACTATGCCTTAATGTGTAATACATGTGCAGAGGAGACCAGATTATGTTCAGTGTATAGTGTCCTTAACCATAAAAGTGTTCAGACGAAGCTTTCTGTGAAGGCTGTTACGAGTTTAATTTGTGTAACAACCAAATAAAAATTCTATTCAAGTTGACCAAACTTATGTTTTATAACAAACTGCCTGTCTGGTGATGACAGTACATTAAATAGTTGACAGAAGCACTGTGGTACACCCAGTGATTTGCTGACTGCTGTTCTGAAGCCACGAGTTTGGCATCGCAGCCATCGCCACATTGGTTTTTGAGGCCAGAAATGACCAGCGACTACCAAGCTACACACAACTTTTTCACACTCAGCAGACAGCTTGCAGCTGCTGTCACTCAAAATGGCGAAGCCCTTGTTTATGCACATGCCTTAATATGATTAAATCGGTGAGTTATATGTTTAATTCATCCCCTGTACTGTTGTCATGAGCACCAAGTTAGCTCAAGAGACCAAAACCGATATGTCTTTACATCACAGAGCTCTATTGTTGTCTGAACTACTATTAATGAGGCACTGGGTGACAAAACTTTATCAGTCTCTGATAGCTTGACATGATACCTCGACAATATGTATGGTGAAACTCAATGTAATATGATATTTTGGTTTAGGATGAGTAAGGAAAACTAACCAAGCGATATCTCCCGTCAATCGTCAAGGCAGACCCAAAAAGCAAACATGAAGGTAACTGATTGTATCTCAACCAAAGAAGCTTGAGTCACCAAATCATATTTTCCTCCTTCCTCAGATTCTTTTTTGTGCTCGACTCCCTGTGGAAATGTGAGTGCCACGCTCGCAGTGCCAGATAAGCATCTTCTGCTTTGAACTGAGCCGTCCTGCCTCATGGCAGAGAGCTTGGTGCTCTCTGTTGTTTGCTGTTTAGTTACAGGAAGCCTCTGTGTTTTGGGCTCGATCACTGGATACACAGATAGCTGAAGGGCGGGGTCATCTTCTCTTGAGCTGCTGCCATCAAAGCCACACCTGGGTTAAATATAGACTCGATTTGGTTCCAAATTTCACTATGCTAATTTAATCACAAAGGCAATTTCCTCCCTTCTGAGTCACCTGTTGCCAGATTGGCCTTTTATGATCGGTTGTCCATTCACATTATTTTCCCTGTCAGAGTTAATGAGGTTTGTTCCTCTGTAGATGAGTAAAACTGGCAATAAAAGAGCTAATTCCAGTTAGAGCTGCACTGATTGGAAGCAATTTATTATTCAGTAGAAAATCAAATCAGCCAACAACCACTGTGTTTGGTTAAATGATTATTTGTTTACATGATATTTCAAGATGATTCCTGGTTCTCAAATATGTTTATATATATTTTTAAGAATGCTTTTCTCAGTCTTATGTTTTCAGTAAAATTGGTCTGGGTATTTTGTTACTGTTTTATTTTTATAGACCAAACAATCAATTGATTGATTAATGCAGACAACAATCTCCGGGTTCATCAATAATGGAAAGAGCCATTAGCTGCTGTGCTAATTCCAATGTCTCCTGTGCAAAAATATGTGCATCTCTTGTACAAAAAGAATTACTCTCTAACATGAATAAAAACAGCTTTTGCGGATAAATTTGTTAATTCAAAATTTCTCTTTTTTGACGAGATCAGTTTTTCATCTACAGCAGAACAGAATGAAACACAGCCAAAACAACGTGTTAGAGTTGACTGAAGGACACAGGTGCAATCATAAAAATATTCTGGTACGCCCAACCATTTACCAACAGCAACAAGCTCACACCTGCTCTGTGTCGTTTGCCAAAATTCATTTGAGGAAGCAGAGTTAATTTCTCAACCGCGGAAGAGTTGTGAAATTCATGTGGAGGCAAACAGAGCCCAACAAACTTTGAACGATTACAAACCACTTCATCACTGAGTAACTCCTGTCATTAAAAGATCATCTCAAATGTTTTACAAGAGTGAAAGTGGATCAGAAGGTGAGTTTTCCATCAACTGTGTCACTTTGAAATTAAGATTAAATGAATCTGTTTTGCCTCTGCTGAAGAATAGTCTTTCAGGGAGAGTCAATTACCCGTTTACACTCGTCTGGCGGTCATCAGATCCGTGTTTGTGCGAAATTAAAGTCACATTCAACCAAGGAGAACCTGTACTGTGCACAAACTGTACTGTTCTCTCTGTTTAAGGAATCTCTTTTCCTCAGGAGAAGCGTGCTGCTGATGTCGGTACGTATGGCCTGCTGGCTGCTGATAGTTAAAGCCGCTACATCACATTCCCATTTTATGCTGACTGGGAGAGTGGTACAGAAATTCAGAGGCCAGTATTACTTCACAGTGATTACAAAATAAATGTTTACTCAAGCTGTTATGGTTTGAAATCCCATCATGTGCTGAGTGCAGGGCAGCTGAATTATTCGAATGACCTGCAGTGTGAAGCTCAAGGTGCCTCATGACTTAAACTCACAAAAACTCAACATGAGTCAACACATTTCACACAATGAGTCTTCAGTCAGGTTAAAAGTAAATAATCATTCATGTGTTTCATTTACATTAAAGCTGAGGTCGGCAGTTTGTTTTTTTTGTATCACTGGGCAAAAAAATCCCAAATAATCTCTCAGCATTTTGTTCTTCACCTCTCCTTTGTTCTGTATTCAGGCTTCAGAAAATGAAGACTGTGACGGGCACTTTTTGGTCAATAATGGGTCATTGCAGAAAGCCTGTTTTCTTATTGGCTCTGCGAAGTTTGATGCACGCTTATGTCTACTTATCTATTAATTTTTTGTCAATTAATCTTACAGTTATTTTTTCATTTAGTCGACTAATCTAATGGTTATTTTTTGTTAATCTAAAGACATTTTTTCAGTTTTTTAATTACTTTACAGCATTACTTTACTTTACAATTAAAAAACATTTTTAAAAAGTCTCATTAATTTTTCAATAGGCTACTTTGTTCAATAATTTTCTCTTAAAAGACAAACTATAACAAAAAACAAAGGATGCATTGCTAAATACTTTATTTCATACAGTAAAATGCAGTGGAAGAACCAGTGTTTATTTATTGTGCGCAGATGCATTTTAATACTTGTGGAATGTAGGCTACTGTTAAGCCTTGGACACAAAGGTTGCTTTAAACACGTGGCAGCCAAAGCACAGCTGCTGCAAGCCCTGAAGTTCGCCTTTGATAAACATCAGTAAATATGATAACGTGATTTTAGATTACACACACTCCGATAGATGGAGGGAGGGAGAGAAGAAAAGAGATGTTGAACCGTTCTATCCCTCTCCTGTTGTGTATGGGTGTTTGTTCTCTTCATGTCTGGAAAAAATATTCTACAGATACAGCCATTAAAACACAGTGTAAAAGCAGTAAAATAAAAAAAAAATAGGCGAGAACCCATTAATATTTCATGAAATTAATTGCATGACCCTTCCACTTTTATTCAGGCCCAGCTGCATTTTATTTCTAGCTAAGCCGCCGTATTGTAACCTTTGTTTAAGCCATTTTTTAATATACATGGCCGGGCAAATAAAGCCATTTAAAGTACAAATAACGTTGAATGACACATCGTATTACACTATATTGACAGCAGCAGTGGTGCATTAATTACTTTTATGGTGGAACCGAAGATGAAACCTTTTACATAAGAAAAACAGTTATCACTAACAGAAACACATTGCACACATGTTGATAATGCAAATATATATGAAACTCTGATGTGGACAGAAAGTAAACACGCGCTGCTGTGTTGCTTCGGTTGTCGTTTTTACAAAGTGCTCTGGGTTGCTTCTGTTTTAAGTACTTGTGCATGGCAGTTGCACTGCTGTTGTAAGCCGTTTCCACATTGCACAGCTTACAGAGGATCATGTTTCTAGGTCTCTGCTTAAAGTATTCCTACACTTTGAGTGATCATGGGCGAGGTTTCTTCTCAGTTTGCTCTCTGGGTGAATTTCTTTGGCTGAAAAGGATACCTTTACGTGTTGTGGGCTGCTTGCGACGCTTCAATTCAATGTTTTTCAAGTCAATGTATTCACGTTATAGATTTTGCCGACACATCATCCCAGCCCTACTTATGTCCCTTCACCTATGTATCAATCATTTCAAAGAAAGTGCAGCAACAAATGACATTAAAACGTGAGCCAGGTGAAGGGCAGTGTGAAGCAAAAAACAATGCAGTGAGGGGACAGCAGAGCTGCTTCCTTAGGAGTTTAATGCTACAATTAGCGTGATTTCCAGAAGTTTCCTACCTCAGCTTTAATCAGGTTATTTAATGTGAAAGCATAAAGCAAGATACACGATAAACTAGCAGACTCTGCAAAGTGGAAACATGTGAGAGCTTAAAGATACACATTTAACATTTTACCTTGAGAACATTTTCCTCAGAGAATTGTGTAAGTGAAGGAGAAAATTCAGAAAAGTGCCCACAACGTAAATGCAAATGTGTGAATGCACAGCAGTGTGATAGTGGAAAAGAGCACGCATGTTCAGTGAACCTCCCCTACTTCACAAAGTAGAAAGAGACAGACAGAAAGGGAGCGACTCAGAGAGATGTCAGCAGATCAGCACACTGCTGCGAGATCATTAGCGAACAAGCGTCAGCCGGTATCAGCTCACTGAGTGAACATTTACAGTCCAGCAGATAAGCTACTGTACTCTCCAGTTACCCTCCCCAAGAGAGAGCTCTCCACTTCCATTCACACACCCTGAACAAAGGCTAAATTAGTCCCTGGATGGCCGTCTTGGGGCTTTTTGGGAAACCCAGTCAGGCGGTTTGAGTGCAGAAAGACATCCTTGTGAGCTACACCACCACCAGTCTAGATTAGACACTTCCGCCTGCCGTTTTAAACAGCTTGTTAATTTAATTTAAATTAGCAGCAGGGTGGCTGGGTGAAGTCATTAAGGGGTTCACTGCAGGAAGTAATTAATCAACACCACACAGCTCGTTTCAGTGTGCTGAAATCAATAGCCTCTGCGTTATTTGGTGTTTCTTATTGGTTTTGCTGCTTGTGAAACAGAAACTGATACTGCAGTATTCGAGGCACACTTTCAGGATGTTCACTCTGCTGCTTAATGTGATCATTTTCAGGCTAGCTGCGTGGCTCCGGGGACAACAGTGTCGGTCAGCCCAGCATCTTGTGAAATTTCTCAACAACAATTTAATGGATTGGCATAAAATTTTGTAGACATTCATGGTCCCCAGAGGTACAAGAAGGACCAAGAAGCGGTTGCCACCCTGTGAATGCACACAGATTTTGCCCTGTCACTCAGAGTTCACCGTGTTGAACGTCTGATGGCAGCCGCCTGACAGCAGCCAATGAAATTAAAGGGGTCGGGCAAAGCGGACCTCTGGTCTTTAGCAAATGTGGGTGCTAGCTAACCTTAGCATCCACTCACTGAAGACATAACTTTTCCTTCATTCATTTTAACATACTTTATTAACTCCAGCTGTACGTTCCTGTCTTTCTCATCACTACAAAAGCAGCAGGATGAAAGTTCGGTGGTTATTTTCTTTACTCAATATGTTTTAACAACACTGGACCCAGCGCTGCAGCACAGACTGCATAGCAGGCATCGTGAATCTGAAAGCCAACATTAATGAGCCCACAGTGTTGTTGTCCTAGCTATGCAGCAAAGCTCTACTGTCGTACAAGTAATCAAAAGAAAATCTGTAAGTGGCACAACATTTCTTCCAAATGGATAAGTGACCCAAACATGTAGGAATCGTTGGATACCTGTGCTTTGTGTGTACCACTGTCCCAGTGCCAAGTCTCCCACCATGAGCACCTCCCTGTCATTGTTGCCTTGGATCACAGCAGCGGCAGCAGCTTTTAGAAACGAGCAGGGAGGTGGTCTTCAGGATGGTTGCTGCGAGGAGGTGTGGAAAGACCTTTACTGCAGAAAAAAGGTCATTTCATTTACTTTGCTGCTCAAATGCATCTTTTAGGTGGAACTTTTTCTTACATGTTGTTCAATGCACGATTATACAGTGAGTTTATCAGCCCACCATTAATACCAATTTGTCAACTTGAAGAGGTTTTATGAGGACTTATTTGTCACACATACATTTCGTACATGTACGGTAGTAAAATGCCTGAGCATCAACCATAATTCATCTGCTTTTGCCTTTCTTGCATGACAACATTTATGAGAAACATTCGCTTTAGTAACAATTGAATCTTCAAACACTTAATGAATTTCTACTTGTTTATGCAGGAGAAAATATTGGCAGAGCGCCGTTACGTAGCACTCCTGCAGCACTACACTGCATCTGGCATACATCCCAGCCACCAAGTAAGGATACAGTCGACACTGGCAGCACAAGCCAGATCTAGGGGAACCATTCCATAAGTACCATACCATACCAAACTGACCTGTACAGCTCAGTGGAAACAACACTTTAGCGTTTACACCTACAATAATAATAATTATAATTAAAATAATTAATGCTTTTAAACCTGGTACCAATAGTGGAAATGTCCCTAAAAAAAACTCCACAAAACTTTCAGTCTTATAGCTCTTAGCGCTTATTTCACCAAAGTAACAAAAAATTCCCTGGGTTCTTTCTCAAATTGAGATTGAAGACACTTAAAGTAGTTTGTTTAAACTCTTCTTCCACTTAAATGAGATGGTTCCTGTGTGGCTGCTCAGGTCAGCAGAAAATAAAACTCTTTGGGGCGGAAAATCTTGACACTTTGACAAATATCTTGCATTAACATCAGCTATTAGTGGCTAATCTGAAAATGCATCCAGATGTGAAGACTTAAAATGACACTACAAGGCTTTCAATGCTTGTTAATGGTCCTTTGTCTTAAATTACTGGCTGAGAAAGATGACTGAGAACACATTCTTTGTTGGAGGAGGACGGAGGGTCACATGCAGTCATCTACCAGCACCTGAGGGCTGGTTTGAGCAGAGAGTGTTGTACATTTTAGTTTCTAAGCAAAGGAAGTGTAACCCGACTCAGTTCCACAGTTTTTTTGCTGATTTGAGCTGCCCCGTCTCGAGTTTTTAAGGCCACTTCTCTTTTCTCTCAATGTAAACATTCAAAAATTGTACTCAGCAGTATTCGTGTAATTAGCTCTGAGAGTCAGAGTTGGAAGCAGCAGCTTGTCAGCACAGAAGTGAAGTGCTGCTGGAGGTGAAACAGTTTTTGTTAAATACCCCACGAGAGCCTCTGCAGCTCAAAAGAAAGCAGCAGGCGTGTGACACACAATAACCAGATGTTGGTTGTTGGTTTGTGTATCATTTGGATGTCGGCGCATTTGGCTGTAAATTCCCTTTTCTCTTGTTGTATTGCGCTCAGTGTTGCCTAATGTTTCCTCTCTATCGGGCTGATTTGTCAGGGGAAAAAGCACAAAAGAAGAGAACTTAAACTTCTCTCTTATGTCAACATGGAGGTAAAGAGCAGCTCCTGTCTGCATAGCATTAACTGTAAAGCAGACAGTGAATTATGTTAAGCTGAAGTGGGAAAACAAATGTGTTTGAGCTTCAAACGCAAATCAAAGCAAAAAGATGTGAGACAACAGATCTCAGCAAACCCCCTGTTAATATGGATTTCAAACATTGTGGTATACTGTTTATATGATGATTAACATGTAACATATATTAACTAATAAGATTTAGACACTTATCATTATAATAGAATAATCTGAGAACATTAAAGTCTGCACTTGTACCTGCAACTCCAAAGGTTGTGTGCTAGTGCTTGTAAAATGACCGGAACTGTTTGAGTCTTTCAACAAAATAGATTCTGATTTTCTGTCAATCAATTAGTGAAGTGTGTTTTAGTCTTTGTACATGAGCTGGTTTTTCTGATTTCCACCTGTTACACAAAGCTTGAATGCCAGCAAAGATTGTGCTGATGATTTCTGGAAACAAGCAAACTTTCAGAAATATTTCATAACACTGGACTGACTCGCTTCATGAAACTCTGCTTCTGTTGTGCACCGTCTGCAGAATCTGCAAAGTTGCTGATCTTCTGAAAAGCTCACTCTGTCCCCTCTCACACACTGAGACTGGCACAAGGATAATTGATTTGTTCTGGAGTTAATTATCAGGAGTTTTTCTCTCTGGCTGTCTAAACATATTGAAGAAAGGAATGAGGAGTGGAAGACCTTAATAGTCTTGACATTGTTTCTGCATGGACAAATTATAAAGAATTCAACATAGATGAGACTGAGGGGGGAAAAGGAGGAAGGTGGATGAGACAAATATTTATTTTGAGTTCATGTGTTTTAGAAAAATAAGCTGAAGAACAAATGGACTGGAAAGCAGAGACTGTGGCGTCCTCTTTTCTGTGAAACCGCCTGGAGCGACAAAGAGAGAATTCATGCTTATCGAACTTCCTTTGATGAGGTTTTATATAAAAAGCAGAAGAATGAAACCAGCAGGAGAAAGAAAAAGGAGGAGGATAAAGGGAGAAAGTGCAGCGGTGGGAAGCCTAAATATGCTCCGTGGTTGATCTCCAGTGTGCAGCGGGTCTTGCTGGCCCACTCATTGCTTGCAGGTGTAATAACATGGACTGATCCAGCGCCGGGGTTGGGGGTTCAGCGGCTCACAGAGAAGATATTTCTACATGACTCTCCTCCCTCTCTGCTGGAAAACAGCAGCTCAGCTGTGTTCTGCAGTAGATGGAAGTCGTTCCAGCTCATAAAATGTCTCATATCTCTGTTTCTTTCTGCCACTACAAAGACACAGACATCATCTATTAGGAGATGAGTGATACAGCTTCCATTTCAGTTCTGTTTTATTCAAACTTTTATGGCTTTTCTGTTACATTAAATCACGTTCAGCGTCCTGAGTTAGACTGCAAGGCAAAACTGAAAGATCATCTTTTGAGGCCATGTTAAAAAAACTTTTTGGAATATAATATCATTTGAGCGCAGGTTTAAAATCCACAGTTATTGCAATTAAAGCTGCAGATACAGGAGATTATTGATAATATTTTGACATGCTGTTGATCTTTGGAGGAGAATTCCTTCCTCCTGGACAGTGTAGAGTTCAAAGGTCTGATTTAGGCATTGGTGTCTTATTTCGAAATGTTTCAACTGAATGAATGCTTTCCCATCCATTCTTCATCCCAGTTTGCAGAATAACAAGTCCAGTAATGAATTATAGCAACACTGTTCCCCACTGTCTTTCTGTGCATGTTTGGTTCTGTACTCTGTGAACCTTCCCTTGTCAATTATTTTTCAGCGTAACATGTGAAATGTCTATATATCAAAGTCTGCAGTCACCCAAGAGGTAAAAGACGTAGCATCATTTTCTGCAATACTCAAATTTAAAGACCGTGTAGTTGAAGTAACTCAGGCTTGAGGAATTAACAAGTGGCTCAAATCTGATAAGCAGATGACCGGTTTAGACCAAACTGGTGGAAATACAAACCAGATGTTAGTTGACTCCGGGTCACTCACTTCACATCTGGGTTCATCAGGCTAAAGGGAACCGGATGTCATGAGGAAATATGGTGAAGGTGGATACTATGGTGATGTATCCGCAAATGAGCTTCATGATTAATGTACTAATGTATAATAAGTCTGTGAATATTCTCATTCATCCAGGTCATTGTTCTCTCTGGGCAAATTGAATCGTAGGCAACTGGACTTGT